>APFE031758435.1:41327-78368 GCA_000404065.3 Pinus taeda | reverse complement strand
TGGAAAACTCTGGAAAGAGGCCATGGTTGATGAAATGCATCTTTGCACAAAAATGAGGCTTGGGATCTGGTGGAGTTGCCGGCTGGAAGGAAACCCATTGGCAGCAAATGGGTGTTCAAGAAGAAGACAAATGCAGAAGGGAAGGTGGAGAAATACAAAGCTCAGTTGGTAGCAAAAGGTTATTCCCAGGTGCCAGGAATTGATTTTGGTGATATTTTTTCTCCTGTTGCCAAGGTAACTTCTATTAGAGTACTTTTATTTACTGCTTTTGATTTTGAGGTAGAACAGATGGATATGAAGACAACATTTCTTCACAGGATTTGGAAGAGGAAATCTACATGAAGAAACCGAAGGCTTTGCGGTGAAGGGTAAGAAAGAACTGGTATGCAAGTTAAAGAAGTCTCTGTATGGGTTAAAACAGTCACCAAGGATGTGGTATCAAAAATTTGATACATTTATACAGGGACTTGGCTTCACCAGAAGCAAAGCAGATCACTGTGTGTATTTTAAATTAATTGGTGACCGTGTTATGCATCTGGTCTTGTATGTGGATGATATGTTGCTGGTTGGAAATGACAAAGAAATTATCCAGGATTTGAAGACCCAATTGTCCTCCAAATTCGACATGAAAAATCTAGGTGCTGCAAACTATATTTTGGGCATGGAAATTAAAAGAGATCGGGCAAAGAGGAAGCTCTGGTTAAACCAGAGGAAGTATGTCGAGACAATATTGCAGAGGTTTAATATGCAGGATAGTAAACCGATGAAGGTTCCTATTCCTGTAGGTATGAGGTTATCTGCTGAACAATGTACCAAGACACAAGAAAAGGAAAAGGACATGTCCTGTGTTCCATATGCAAGTGCAGTCGGTAGCTTGATGTATGCCATGGTCTGTACTAGACCAGACATTGCACATGCAGTGGGAGTATTGAGCAAGTTTATGTCAAAACCAGGGAAGGAGCACTGGATAGCAGTGAAGCGGGTTTTCAGGTATTTGCGTGGCACTAGTGATTATGGTTTGTGCTACCAAGGAAGACCAGGATTGGAAAGAGAGTTGGATATTCGTGGCTTTGTTGATGCAGACTGGGCTGGAGAACTAGATTAGAGAAGATCTACAAGTGGGTATGTGTTTAACCTATTTGGAGGTGTAGCCAGTTGGATGAGTAAGAAACAATCTGTAGTGGCACTATCAACTACAGAGGCAGAATACATGGAAGCCACTTATGCAAGCAAGGAAGCAATTTGGTTGCAGAGATTGTGTTCAAGTATGGGGTTAGTACATGGAGCTATAAGGATAGACTCTGACAGCCAAAGTGCAATTTTCTTGGCAAAGAACCCTGCTTATCATTCAAAGACAAAGCACATTGATGTTCAGTATCACTTTGTGAGGGATATGATAGAAGACAAAAAGGTGGAGACTTTGAAGAATACTGCAGATGCATTGACAAAATCTGTGAGCTCTGAGAAGTTCTCTTGGTGTAGAGAAACAATGGGTGTTTCAGGGCTGGAAAAATGACCAAGCTCTCCTGTGGCCCCTTGTGGAAAGAAAACAACAAGTGGGAGATTGTTGGGTTGTGTTATATTCTTTCCAAGACTAACTTACATAGTGAACTGGGGGGTTAGAGGGGCGTCAGCAACCCCCCCTGTCCGGGGGGTTTGAGGGGGGCGGGTAGCCCCCCTATGGGGTCCGGGGCAGCGCCCTGGGAAATTTTTTTTGGACCCTATATTAGGTTGGGCGAACCTACCTATGGTTTTTGGTCCATGGTTTTGGACGCGATGGTTTTCGGTCCATGGTATTGGATGCTTTGGCATGTATAAATATGTACTGTAACATTGAAAGGAACATAATGAAAATCAAGCTGGTAGTCCAGTTTTGGGATCCAGTGGGAAATCTCTATGTATATGTGTTTTATGTGTTATGCTCTCGCATTTTTATTTTTCCTGTGATTTAGAATTCGTATGCAGGTAATTTCTGTACAAGGTTAAAACCTACATTCAACAGAGGAAGAACACATAACGTGAAACTTTCCCATAGGCAGAGCAATAAATATGAATTCTACCTTATCTTACTTAGAAAATTTCACTGGAAATGATATGAATGAATTGTGAAACATAACGAAATACATATGAAATATAAAGAGAACACATTTGCTACACTCACACCACAAGAATCTCATGATTCAGAGCCGTTGCCTTTCATTAATTCTCTGTCAAAATATACAATGAAGAACTGAGTTTCTCTCCCACAGTTTCCCAGAAATTACAACCAACCCTTTGCAAATGGTTTGCATACAATAAATAGACTATGCCATGGGGAAATAGAAAGACCAAGAGTTGGGGAGTTTTTCAAATCATTACAAAATGGAAATGGAAAGCCAACCATTAGTTACAGGTGTAGCATTACAAAAATGACAAATGGCTTGGGTGACTGCTCGCCTTCCTTTGCCACTTGGATAGAAGCCAACCTTTAGTGAAAATATTCTTTAAACTTTGCCTTAGCTGCTGAAAAAAGTGTAAAGTAAATGAGCGGGCCCACTTGGAGAAAGTCGCGAAGCGGAAGTGATTTTGGCCTTTTTGTCTATATGCGTCGTGCCCAAATCTATATGCACTACGCCACTTTGGAGGTGATTTTAAGGTACCTGCTGGAGTCCAAATTATGGCCCAGTGTGCTTGTTGGAAATCCTAGCCTATCTACTTTCCAACCCAAGTGGAATTTCTGAATTTGGTGCTCATTTTCCCCTCCAAAACTTCATTCTCCCAAGACTGCTTCCTTTGTGTCAAAATAGGGGCAGAGAGGTCATTTTTAGAGTGTTTTTGACCTCCTAGGGACTCAAATCATGCCCAAATTTCTTGTCCATGCACCAACAGGCATGATTTTTCATGCTGAATCCAAAAATGCAAGCCATTTGTGATTTGGAGCTCCCAATCCTAAGCGTCGTGCCAGTGTCGCAGCGCACAGGGAGAAAAACCCTATGTTGTGCCCAAAAATTTGTCACGTGACCAAAATCGCCCCAAATTTTTTGAAATTTGGGCTGGAGGTTCCCTGTGAGTTTCTATGCTGGGCCATAGAGGCTTCAGCCAAGATTTGAAGCCGATCTTGCTCTTTTTGCCTCTTTTTCCTTTTCGTCGCTTTGCTCAATTTCGCCTTCAAATTCCTTATCCGAGCCTTTGAACTCATGTTCCGTGACCTGTAGTGAGAAACCATCTACCTCAATATGGTTTTGTCCTTGTCGGCCTTCTCTAACAGTCTCTCAAGGTGGATGTTGATACGCTCGAGCCAAGACTCACGGTCATTGTTAATATCTTTCTCTAATGGACTGAGCTCAATCCTCCATTTATGGTTATATCTGTAATTTGTTGTGTTCTTGTTTAAGTTCGGATAACTTCACATAATCCCAAAGAATGGTATCAAAAGATTCATCCTTCATATCATATCATTTGGGATATAAATGAAGGTATAGGAACCAGAAGAAATTGACAGCTACACAAGCCAAAGCAAGCACATCTAGCACTCTTGGCCACATTTGAACCTAGTAGCTTTGAAGAGGATAATCATGATGAACATTGGGTAGCAACTATGAATGAAGAATTAGATCATATTGAGAAGAATGACACATGGGATTTGGTTCCACGACCAAATGATAAAAATTTGATTAGCACAAAATGGGTTTTTAAGAACAATATGAATGAGGATGGGCAGGTTACCAAGAACAAATAAAGGTTGGTATGCAAAGGGTATGCATTGGTTGAAGGAATATATTTCGAAGATACATTTGCCCCTGTTGCCAGAATGGAATGCATCAAAATGTTCTTGGCTTATGCATGTTTGAGGAAGATCAAACTATATAAAATGGACATAAAATCAACCTTTCTTAATGGATAATTAGAAGAAGAGATATACATAGGACAACCTGAAGTATTTTTTCTCACTGACAAGAAAGTTTATGTTTGCAGGTTAAATAAGGTATTGTATGGTCCCAAACAAGCTCGCAGAGCTTGGTGTGCTTATCTTAATTGGTACTTGTAGAAAGAAGAGTTTGAGAGAGGAAATGTTGATAAAAACCTCTATGTAAAGTTTGAACATGACAACTTAACCATCACCGAAGTATACATAGATGACATTATCTTTAGTGGTGACGATGCCAAATTAAGCAAGAAGTTTGCAGCAAATGTGCAAAGTGAGTTTGAGATGTCGTTACTTGATGATTTGAAATTCTTCTCGGGACATCATATATCTCATGAAGATAAGGGTATATTCAACTGTCAAACCAAATATATCAAGGAAATGTTGAAAAGGTTCCATATGGAAGATTGTAAACTTGTTAGCACCCAAATGGTGACAAGTTGCAAGTTCAACATAGATGACTTACCTAAATATGAAGACCACAGGATGTATAGATCTATGGTTGGTAGTCTTGTATATGTGATAGCTTCCAAGCCAGATGTGATGCAGACAATTGGTGAGATAACACGTTTCCAAGCAACACCAAAAGAATTCCATGTCGTTGTAGTAAAGAGAATCTTTTGATATGTTAAGGGAACAATGGATTTTAGATTATGGTATCTAAAACTAAATTACTTAACTATCATAACCTATACAAATGTAGATTGGACATGAAGCATTGATGACCATAAAAGAACTAGTGGAGCAGATTTCTACCTAGGTGGTTGCCTTGTATCATGGTTGAGCAAGAAGCAGTCTTTAGTCTCCTTATCCACAACAAAAGAAGAATATATAACAATGACAAACTCAGGTCCTCTAGATGAAACAAACATTGTATGATATTCATATGAAGTTTAATGAGCCCATTCTAATGTTCTATGATAACACTAGCACCATTAGCATATCAAAGAATCATGTCATGCATTCAAAAACAAAAAAAAATTCAATCAAGTACCGCTTTTTCAAAGAACAGGTTGCACAAAGGAACATAAAAGGGGAATATATTGGGACAAAGGAACAAATAGTTAATATCTTCACTAAACCATTTCCCCATGAGATTTTAAGTATCTTTGACAAAAAATTAGGATTCTCCCATGTTCACACTGAGATGCTTTCTATTCATCCAAGTAGGCAAGGGGAACAAAGGCAATATTACAAGTCCACAGAAGCAGACAGATTGTGGGGGGAGTCACCCTTTTCCATTGATGTCAAAGGAGGAAAGAAAGCAGGTTAGGAAGATCAGAGGCATGATGTCAAGGGGAGCAATGATTACAGGGGGAGTATGCGTGTTGCCATTAATGCCAAAGCGGGAGATTGTTGGTAGGTGGTTGTCATTGATGTCAACCCAAAAAACACCAAGAGATGCCCTGCATTTTGTCAACTAATATGACAAGGAAATTCATGGTTTTTTTTCGTGTCAGGGTCATCCTTGATGGCTTCTCCTCATCTAGTTGTTTTTGGTGTTATGTGGCATGCCACATGGTTCTTCACGAATTGTGATATATCCTCATTTGAAGTTGAAGACCCCAATGTATAGGAAAAAACCTCAAAGGTTACTAAGGTGGCAGCTCTACTTTGAGCAAGTCAAAAGATAAAATTATGACAAGGGTTTAAAGTTACATCTTTGGCTCAAGAAAAAACCTGAATTGTTAATAAGGTGGCTCAGTCAAAAGGTCAAATCATAACATCGGTATCATTAAATATTTCTTTCCAAAAGGGAAGACGACCTAGTTTTAGGCATCAACCTAAATAAATTGCAAATTTCAAAAGGCTTACCTTCCTAAAATCTCTCCAACAACTCATCCTTAGAACCCCTTTAAATTTCTATTAAAAGACATGTAAACTATCATCCAAAGTATGAACATTAATAGATATATTTGGTGAGATTACTCTAAAATAATTCAACCCCTGTGGAGCTAGTGAAAAATCAGATAATAAGGTTTGGAAATTTCTTGTCTGCACTTGGTTATTTTGGGATTCATTTGGGCAGTTCTCTCTTGCAAGTAGAAGTCGAAAGTGTTTGGACTATTCAAGGTTGAGCAGCTACTTTTCGGCCATTATTAAGGCATCCAATTCAGAAGGTCAAATACTCCTATGTGAAACATTAAAGGATTGTAAGTCTCCCATTGAATACAAATCTTAATGAAGTTGACCAACAAATGAGCGGCTCTCTAGGGAATCAAATTGTTAATTTGAAACTTGCGGTTAGGGCTTGAAAGTGACAAATTGAAACATCTACTTTTGCGACCTTCATTTTAAGATCCTATCACTTTTAAGACCACAAATCTCTGCGGTTAGGTTCTAAAATTATATATTTGTGGAATCATTTTTTGGTCATTAGAAGAAATGGACCTTGGCCTTCTTTAGAGCATCATTCAATGCATTTTTGGTACAGTTAAGGAGGCTTCAAGGATCAAAATTTGATGGCTTGTTCTTTGAAACTCAGCCCTCATTAGGGTACACATTTATGCAAGTTCGAGCATCTAATAGGAGCAAAGAATAATTCTCCATGAGTATTGCATCTCTCAACCCTCACTAGGGCACCTTTCTCTGAGGAAATGAGTATTGTTGAAGCAATTTTCAACTCTCTCTTGTAGATTTGTTGAACAACACCTTCGCAAAGACTGTTTGGAAGCTCTCCCTTGTGTGGACATGTGGCAACATTTATGGCATTTAATTTTGAATAAAATCAAGTGAAAATTCAATTGTTTATCCTTGGATTCAGTTTGCAAAAGGACCAAGAGCTTTGTGCATCAAGTTTGATCAACAAAGGAACATCTCACTATAGTGGTATACAAAAGTGTAGTAGTTCTAAATAATTATACATATATACAATTGTTACAAGTCCACCTATTGCAATCGCTCTAAATGAATAAGTTGATTTATTAACATTCACACAATAATCCAACTGTAGTATTCAAGGCCTCCTCTAATCTTCATTTCTATCTCCAAGGCACTAAATTGTAAAAGGTACATATACTAAGTTCTTGCCTTGTTATTGAAGTTTGGCAAGAGATTCAATGCATATATGTGTTCAGAATTGCAAAAAAAGGATAGACATAGATACATCAAATTTGTGGAGCTCAACTGCATTTGAAGTTAGAATACTCACTTAACCTTTGGTTCAGTATTATATCATTCAAATGCGATGATAACATTGGATCAAAACATTGTATTGGAACTTTGCTACAAGTGTTGAGTAGTTTCAATTTCACAGAAAGTGATATTTGAATGTTCCTTTTACAGTGAAGGTTTGATTGAAGGTTTCATTTGTTGAAAGAGTTTGGGATTCATCTTCAATTTTTGTATTATCATGAGGTTATATCGGTAAGGGCCTTTTCATATTTTATCTAGCAGCAATATAAGTCAAGCACCTTCACCATTTCCACAATAGTAAAAGTGGAGAAGTTTTAGCACTATGTACAACAGTAAGGGCAAAGAAATTTCATCATTCTCTACAACAGTGAAGGTATAAAATCACTCAAGGTTTCATCATCAACAACATCCTCACTTCATAGGCATTTTCATGTACAATTGTGGTATGTAAATTGAGAGTCTTGTGAGAATTTTGTAAAGGCATTATTGTACAGGGAATTGTAGGAGTCATTTGGTCTTAAGGTTGGTTGGTGGAACAAGGGCTTATGTCTTAGGGCTTTGGTATGTTGAATAAAAGTCATTGTATATCATTGTAAGTGGACCATTATCCTGGTATAGGATTCCACAATATTGTATTAAATTTTTGTCATTTTCTGGGTGGTAGGTTGGTGTTAGGGAGGTGGTTGAAGTCACCTTCAGGTTGGAGTCTGAAAACACTTTAGGGTGGTAGGGTGGTGCCAGGGCAAGTTGGAGCTTGCTAGGGTGTTAGAGCATCCTTTCAGCGGACCGCTAATAAAATCAAGGCGTTAGGACGTCCTTTTAGTGAGAGTTGGAGAATGAATGTTTTTATAGAGTTATAGGGATTTGGAGCTTTCTTTTTAGTTGGAGTTGAAGATTAAAAGAACTTATTAGAAAAGCGTTTAGTGGTTTTTGACTCAGAGTGGGTTTTCCACCTAAAAATATTTTTGTTCACTTTCTATTGTTTATTTATGATTTTAAATATTGTTGAAGATTAACTAATGCTCTAAAAAGATTAATAAGTCACTAATTGGTAAGAAACATTGATTCACCCCCCTCTTAGTATTTCCAATAATCACTTCCTTATTGCTCGAACATTGGATCAAAAAGGACTTGTGGTAATTGAATTTATATGATATATGGTGAGATGGAGATATATCTAATTTGAACACTTTATTTATATGGAGAATCGTCAAATTTGACCGATTATTCTATTTGTATTTCATAATGTAATAGTGATATAATTTGATGAAATTGTATTTTAATTATGTTTGTTTGAATAAGTTTACATAATGATGATAAAAACTTGTGGAACACTGTGTGACCTTATTGGGGTGTGAGACATTTTGGGTGAACACTCTCACCCATCTTCAGAGATAGAAAGTTCAAATAATAAAGCGAAGAGTGCTAGACTAATTCTGAAAGGAGGAAAGATTCCACTGTTAGAGAGGTAAAAGGATATGGACATTAATGAAAATTATTAAATATTAATTAGCTAATCAACCTAGATCCATCTTATCCGAATCTACCAAGCATCAAAAGGGTACCAAATCCCTTTTCACTCTAAAGAAGGGTTGCATATCAAGATATTGATCCCTCTCCGAGCTTGGTAGATCCGGAGTGAAGATGGATCTAGGTTGGTTTAATTTCCCCCTTTGAAAAGGCGTCACAAGGGACCAAATCTCTTTTCACTCTAAAGGAGGTTTGCATATCAAGATATTGAATCCAGGTTTGCATATCAAGATATTGAATCCTTCTCCGAGCTTGGTAGATCTTGATATTGGATCCCTCTCCGAGCTTGGTAGATCCAAAGTTAAGATGGATCTAGGCTATTTTAGTTCCCCCTTTAAATAGGTTGTATTCCACACGAATACCATGGGTCAATACCATAGGTAATTATTATTATTATTATTATTATTACTCTATATTTTTATAAGCTTATTTTTAATTTATTTTTTGTAATGTAATGTAAATATTTTTACTGTAAACATTTTAACCAGTTAGAATGTTTTACATTACATTATATTAATCTTTTTATTTAATTTATTTTTTATTTTTTATGTACTTTGACATAGTCAAAATGTTAAACATTACATTACAACATTTCTCTCCATACTGGCTATGTTTTTTCTAAGTGGATTAGGCTTTTTCCAGGCTATGTTTTTTCTAAGTGGATTAGGCTTTTTCCAGGTTATGTGAGACTAGAGACCACTAACACACCTAACTTAAGCCACACCAACCCTTAGCATGACTAGGTTTCTTCCTAAAAATTTCAAATCTTTGACTTTTACACCTCTAAACTTATTTTATTAATTTAAATAATAAAAAATGCAAGAAAAATAAATTAATAAATTATTTTAAAAATAAGTCGAATTAAATTAAGATTTAAATTAAAAGAAGTGATTGTAATTTAAAAGTGAAAATAAATCAAATTAAGTTAAAGAAAAATAGTATTAATAATAAAAAATTATTGTTTCATTTTTAAAATGTGTTGTTACTGTTGAATGACAATCATTTGCCTTGTTCGAACTTAGATCACTTTTTGGAATGGAGCACTCAAGGCACGTATGCGATGCTTTTCTTTTCTTATAATAAAAGTTTTTTATTATTTCACCAAAGTATAATGGAAATATTTATAAGTTGCACATTAGTTTGATTTTTTGGAGGTTAGTTTTCATCAGAAATCAGACTTCTCTGTGGAATGGAGAACTCAAGGTATGCAGGTGCATTTCTTTTCGGATATTAATTGTTTATAATTTTTATTATTTCACCCCAATATAAAGAAAATATTCATGAAGGTTAGATTATTAAATTTAGTTTTTATCCAATTATCATCATATTTAAATTTAATAAAAAAGAGGTGAGGGTAAAAGAGAGTTATGAAAATAAATATTGTGGTTCAAAATAGTCAATTGCAATAAATATGTGATTTGTTAATGAGTATTAAATGAGTTGGGTTGTATATAATTTGTTATTGCTAATCCATATTAAAATGAGATAGGTTGTATATGTTTATAATTGGTATTAATTATTGGAATTGTTTTTAGTGTGATTTTTGGAAGTTTTTTGGGTGGATTTTTCAGTCTAATTTCTTTAAAATCTGGTAGGAATTCATTGAAATCACATTTATGGGTAAATGTGCACAATAGAAGTGTCCTAGAGGTTTTCCAGGGTGTTGAATCCATATATACAATCAAAGAACTAGTTTAAATAACACAAATCAAGATTTCACCACAATTTGTTCAGCTAGATTTTGGCACCCAAAATTCCAAAAAATCACACTAAAAAAAACTCCCTAATTATCTAACAATAAATATCATTGGTATGCTATTATTCAACCGTAAATATATAACTTGCACTCATTTAATGCCCATTAACAAACTGTTTTGAACAAAATTCATGTGAATTAAGAAAGAAAAAAACAAAGTAAACCGCAAATCATATTGTCTGAATTCCAATCCAATGATCTGCTTAGCCGCAATTATTACTGTGCTTCACTTCATATTCCATGGTACTGTGAAATTCTGTTAAAAACTGTATTTGTTTTTGGACGCCCTTTGGTACTATATAATTTCATCTTCCATGGATTTGACAACCGGTACTGTGGCCTTCTCCAGCGAAGAGATTGCGTTTGTAATATATGGTAGTATTTTACATGGGTGCTGTTAAACCGCAAATCATATCGTCTGAATTCCAATCTAATGATTTGCTTAGCCGCAATTATTACTGTGCTTCACTTCATATTCCATGGTACTGTGAAGTTTTATGAAAAAATATATTTGTTTTTGGACGCCCTTTGGTACTATATAATTTCATCTTCCATGGATTTGACTATCGGTACTGTGGCCTTCTCCAGCGAAGAGATTGCGTTTGTAATAAATATGGTAGTATTTTACATGCGTGCTGTGAAAGGACATTGCAGTCGTAAAGCAAATTGAAAGGTATTCCCTCTGATTTTTTCTTTCGGCTTTCAATTGGTGGCCAAATCATGGGTTTGAACTTTGGCATATTCTTTGGTCGGTTTGTGTAGCCTTTATGCGGGCCGGAAGCTCTTCACCTTTTCAATTGCCAGAGCTGATATTATTCCAGCTTCGCGTACAAGCAACTCTGTGTGATTTGTATTGCACTTTTATGCATCAATACCTCACTCAGGGTCTGTCAGGGTGACAGGGTTTGCATATGGGGGAGAGAGGAACATTATCTACTTTATTAGGTTGTATTTAGTATTAAATATTAATATTAATAATGGAATAATATAAATACATTTAATATGGCAATGTTTATCGAGATTATAATTTCATTTTGATAGTGAATTTCTTGTTGGAATTTTGCAAAAAAAAATTTAAGAAATTTGAAGTGGATTCAAAATTATCAAGAATCATGGGGCACTATTTTTTTCCGAACTTTGATTTTAAAAAATTTCCGATATTTTTTCAAAATCATGATAAAAATTTTATTGTTTTGCTCGCAAAGTTTTCAAAATCATGATAATTATTTTATTGTTTTGCTGGCAAAATTGTAGTTTGTTTAGACTACGCCATATTTAATTAGTAATTCCTCCATGCATATTCATCTTGTAGCATCTTCTAGCAATATTGAATGTTGGGTAAGAAGCCGATATTGATTGCTTTGCATGTGAAACTTCTATAACATCAATTAAATTTGCATATTCATCTTGTAGCATCTTCTTGTTGGGTACAAAGCCGATAGTGATTGCCTTGCATGTGAAACTTCTACAACATTAATTAGATTGCTTCCAAATCCCATCTACCTTGCAACATTAATTAATTGCTTCCAAATCCCATAATTGCTTCTACAACCATATACTTTTCAACATTAATGGATTGTTTCCCAATACCATTTATCTACTTTGAAACATTAATTGATTAATTGCTTCTACAACCATATACTTTTCAACATTAATGGATTGTTTCCCAATACCATTTATCTACTTTGAAACATTAATTGATTGTTTGCCATTACCATTTATTTGGATTTTGTACGATGAGTTTTGATTTGAGTTTCTAGTGATATGGTTATTATCTTTTTCACAATAAAATTATAGTACATAATTTCCATTATGTTAAAAAATTAGCAAAATGCAACATTTTAAGAGAAGGAGCCTAGCTCTCTCTATCTCTTTTTGGCTTTACCTTGTTTCTTCTTCTTCCAATTTCTCTTGGCTTTATTTAATTCTTCTTCCAATTTATCCTTGTCTATTCTTTCTTTTTTCCAAAAACCCTTTTGCCTCCCTCTTCCCAGGGTCCTCCCCTTCTGCTTTCACCCTTTTTTCTAGTCCTTTAATTTCCTTTAAAAACCTCCACTTTCTTATTAAAAATCTTCCATTATAGGAAATTTATTACATCCTTTTTCCTTTTCTTTTATTTATTTTTCTAACCTTTATTCCTTTTTCCTTTTCTTTTATTTATTTTTCCAACCTTTATTCCTGCTTATTCCTCCCTTTTTTTTCTCATTAATTTAATCCTTATTGCCTTTAATATGTTTTTTCAAATTTCTAACCCCTCCACTTAGGCCCATCTTTTTTAATTACTACTATTTTACTTTCATGGGTTATTTTGATCTCATTTTAAACTTTATTTTATTTTTTATTATTTTAGATTTTAATTCTAAATTAATTTTTAATTTGAGAGAATTTTTCGGTGTAAATCACATGATATTTCTCACCTTTCAACCAACGAGTGTGGTTCATCATTAGGACAAGTTGAAGAATCTGTGGTTCATCATTAAGACAAGTTGAAGAATCAGATCTAGCTTTGCATGTTAAATAGTGAGAGCGGAACCTCCAACAGCTATAATTCTAAATCATAACGGTTAAAATGACTAACGAATAAAATAGACTATGAACGGTTAGATGTACATGACGAGAGACATAACCATACTTAGTAAAGAACTAAATATTAAAATATTAATTAATCAAATGGATATATTACCCAGAGGTTTTACTCATTATAAAAACTATATATATATAAAAATAAAATAAATATATAAAATATAAAATTAATAGTAGTTAAAAAAGTTCAAAACTATTTAATGAAAATATATAAATATATATTAAAAACTATTTATAGGGGATATATGAAATTATATAGAGCTTAAAAAATAAAAAGGATTAGTGAGCACGACTAACCTTAAATATAGGAAAAACCAAGTCTTCTGCTTTAGCAGAGCATGTAAAGAGAACCAAGCTTCATGTTTGTATTGAGGAGGCTAGTGTTCTTGTTAGAGTTTCTCAGTTCCATCACCGGAAATTTAGGGAAGACCTGGAGATTGAAAAAAGGCCGAGCAATCTTAATAGAAAATATGGCTGGAAAATCAGTAGTTGTTGGGTCCCAGCACTCTCTTCCTTGTCATTTTCTTCCTTTCCTCTCCTCCCTCATTGTTAGCTTGTACTTGTAACGCCTTTGTTCTTTGAATAATATGTTGTTGTTTTTTTTTTAAACATTTTATATAAAAAAAAAAATAATTATTGAATATTAAAAGATTATCTAGGATTTAAAAAAATAAATATAAATTTAATTAAATATAATATTAAATTATTATAATTTATAATATTTATTTATTTTCATTAAATATTAAACCTTCTTTAACTAACTATAATTCAATAAATTTATTTTATACCTTGATATATTTATTTAATTTTTTTTTAATCTCTATTTATATTTATATATCCACATATAAATAGGCTAATAATATAATTTATATTTTTCATAAATAGTTATGGACTTTTAGCTAACTATTAATTTAATTAATATATTATATACTAATATAATTTTTATAATGATTAAAGTAATATATCCATTGATAAATTAATATTTTAATATTTAGTTCTTTACTAAGTATGGTTATGCCCCTGGTCATGTACATCTAACTGTTTCCTAGTCTATCTTAGGCGTTAGTCATTTTAAGCTTATCGGATCTAGAATTATCGTTGTTGGAGGTTCTGCTCTCACTATTTAACATGCAAAGCTGGATCTCATTTTTCAACTTGTTCTGATGGTGAACCACACTGGTTGGTTAGGAAAGCATCCACAAAAGAAATATCATGTGATTTATGCGGAAAAATTCTCTCAAACCTTATATGGATCACAGAAACCTCAATTCAATAATTTTTAATTATTATTATTATTTTCACTGACTAGTTTTTTAACCATTGATTTTTTAATTCACATTATCATTCTATAAATTTCTCTTATTTTTAAAAATAAACAAAATATCTACCCAAAACTTTTCAACTTTTTTACACAATTCAACTCTAGAAAATTATCTAGATTATTTAATATTCCTTATCTATATATAAAATATCTTCGTTCCCCAATTTGTTATTTCCTTAAAACATTTGTTACATTATTATAGAATTTAGACTTCTGTGATCCATAGCATGTATGTCTTGACGATGAACCACACTAGTTGGTTGGAAACGCACACTAGTTGGTTCGAAACGCCTAGCGAATAATTTTTTATGTGATTTTGCCGAAATTATTCTCTCATACATTTGGTACATTCCTTCTTGAGAAAGAATATAACCTAGTTTAAATTTGATTAAAGTTTATATAAAAAGTAATAATAAGTTTATTGTAAGATAGATTAAATTTTATTAAGTAGGTAAAACAGATAATATAAATATTTTTTCAAATTTTATTAAGATAGGTATAAGAAGTATTAATATGTTTTTGTAGATTTCTATTTATAAATTTTATTAAAAAGATTTTAAAATTTGATAAATAAGATGAAATGAAATGTTTGACGTTAATTTTTTATTAAATATATGTGTTTGTTTGAGATGATAAAGGGAATAAAATAAGTTTGTAATTTAATATTTACATATAAAAATATAACAAAAAATAATAAAATGAATTTTTATGATAAATTAAAAATATTTGTTTTTTTTTATAATTAATATAATATATTTATTATATAATTATATATATATATATATATATATATATATATATATATTTTTTAAATAATTATCTATATATATATAAAATTAAAATTTTGTTTGAATAAAAATAAAAAAATAAAATATATTTTATATTTCATATAAATAATTATGATTAATTATAAGAAAACAAAGAGAATATATTTGTAAGATTCACTCTTTTTATTTTTATTATTTAAAAAGCATATAAATCTTAAAAATGAAATGAAAATGAAAATGTGTTAATCATGTAAATTAGATAAAAGGAAAAATGTATTAGATTGAGATACCCCATCTTTTTTACCTTTAATTTTATTTAATATTCTACTTAAAGCATTAACATAATAAATGAATTTATTATATTATTATCAAACTTAACCTTAATCTTTTTAATTTTATAAACATATTCTTTATTGTACACTTAAGGTAATAGTTGCCAATAATGTAAGAAGAATAAATTTTAAAGATATCTTTTCTTCTTTTTTTCTAAAAAGTAGGGAGAATAAATTTTAAAGATATCTTTTTTTTTAATTTCTAAAAATAAATTTTAAAGATATCTCTTTTTTTTTTCTAAAAACATATTCCTTATTGTGCACTTTAAGGTAATGTACTTGCCTTAAATTTCAAAGTTATTTATTCTTCTTTATCTTTAGGACATATCCTCTATTTTGCACTTCAAAATAATGTATATAAAATTAAAATTTAATGTTATTTATTTTTCTTTTTCCTTGATGAATTTAGATTGATTATAATGTTTTTTACATGGTGGGAAAATCTATTAGAACTTAGTTGTCAAACGAGCAGTGGGGATAATTATCATTCGCTGCTATCCACAAATATGAGACGACTCATCATTCTTATTCAAGAAAAACCACCCCACCTATAATTACACACTAATGGTTCCTAACGGGGCAGAGTTTCACTCTTAAGATGTTTTTGGGTCTTGGGCGGTTAACCTATTTCTTAGGGTTCCTAAGGGGGCAGACTTTCACTCCCGCAAGATGTTTTTGGGCATTGGGCAGTTAACCTGTTTCCTTACTTCCAAAGGAGACGAACTCTTAGCCAAACAAAAACAATTTTAAGACATATTCTAGACTCATTTTTATCAAACCATGAGAAAACTTATTATAGCTTAATTCTCAAACCAACAATAAAGACATCTATAAAAAACAATAAAGAACTCTCTACAAAGATATTATATTAGTTATTATTATTAATTTTAATAGATATGAAATAATGAAAAGAAAAAAAATTGTTAATAATTTTTTTTTAAGAATGTTATATTTTCAAACTAACAATAAAGACATCTATTAAAAAAACAATAAAGACATCTGCAAAAAAATATCATATTAGTTATTATTATTATTATATCATATTAGTTATTATTATTAATAATTTTAATAGATATGAAATGATGAAAACAAATCAAATTGGTAATAATATTTCTTTTAAAAATGTTATATTTAGTATAAAGGAAATTATTATTATTATTATTTTTAGTTTGTTAGTGTACGGTGATTTGTAGAACTTAGTCTGGAACATGTAAATTGTAAAAAAACACCATAACTTCGGAACATAAACCATCAAATCACCCAAAATTGCCACCGATCTAAGTCACAAAATTACCTCAAATCATATCAAAATTTCTAAATTCCATAACCAAGATTTCCCTGAACTTTGGTATGGAGGAAGTTTCTCCAAATTTTACACCCTTTTTAAGATAAAAGATAGATTCTTTTGGGTCTTCTCAAAAATACTCTTTAGTAACAATAGCGGCGAATCTAGCGGCGTTTTAATTTGGAAGGAAATATGGCTATTCTGGAAAGAAACTGAATGCTTTTTACGAATAATGATCGCCAATCTAAATGAATTTTAATTGGTAAAGAATCTCAACAACATCGAACCAATTTAGAAGGTGAAACTCGCAGCGATGGGGTTGATAAGTGTCTTCGACCAGAAAGATAATGATTCCGAATTGATCCCCTGGGACTCTTCCAACAACCTTAACCGTTACAGAGAAGTCAAAGCCTATCAATTTGCCTACGCATACCGTCACGTACAGAGGATCTCAGGATGTTTCTATTTTAATAATAAAAATTTGTTAATTTAAGCATGACACGGACTTCGAATCACTCATTTTTAGGGGATTCGCAGGGTAAACATGGCAAGGTTGAGTTACAAGTTCTTGTGGAGGGCCCTAAATTTGACAGTGGGCCCCAAATCTGGAGTTCACCTTTCTTCTAACCAGAGGCACTTCAGGATAAACATGGCAAGGGTGAGTAACACGTCTTCATCGAGGGCCCTAAATTTGGCGGGGGGGGCCAAATCTGGAATTCACTGTTCTATCCAGGAAGCACTTCTCCTTCCTTCCTCTGTCAGAGATCAGGTAATCCTTGGTGAATTATCTGCCCTTCAACGCGCCTCACATTTGAATACACAACGTGAAAATCTGTGTCATTAGTTATAGTTAAATCGACTAAAGTCAAACAGCCTAAAGTTTTTTATATTCCAGGAAACCCAGTTAAATCTCCTGATTTTTTTACTAGTTTTCTCAAATTTTAAATATAATTCCTGTCAATTCCCTGGCTACGGTAAAATGGTCATGGGCGTTAAAGATATTCTGCACGAGGCAATAATGGCGTTAAAGAATACGGAGAGTCAATACTTAAAAGCTGTAATATTTCCGTTCTTGTTCACTGTTTTAACTGCTGGTTCGTCTCTTTCCCTGCGCTGACAGCTCAGCCAAAATGAGGGTAATGAGGAGGTGAAGGGTTCGAATCCCCGGGTAATTAATTTATATGGGCGTGCAACACAATGACATTGTTGAGCTGTCCAGTCCGGTGCGTTACTATGTCTCCCGGGCTGGTGGACTGGGAACTTCATAAATAGTTTCACACAGGAACTGCCATCCTCTGTTCAACGTTCATAAACATGCTCTGACTCCTCTCATAGACTTTGTAATTCTCGTCCAGATCTGGAACTTTATTTTAATGGGTTTTAAATGTGAGTGGATCCCAATAGTTCATCGACAGCCAGTAAAACTGAATCATTCATTGGTGGTTTGGTAAATGCCTTGCAGCTCATTCAATGCTGTTAGTGCAATGCCTTGGTAATTCATCGGAATTGCTGTATATGTACTGAGTGTGTGTCCTCTGGCTTTGAGGAGCTGAGGATTAGCGGGTTTGTATAGGTTGAAGTTTGTTGAAATGGAGGACTCAAATCACAGTGTTAAACCATCGAGCAATGGGGTTGCAGAGGGCGAACATCCTGAAAAGTGCAATCAGTCTTCCGAAGAGTTTGGTAGCCCACAGACCGAAGAAAGGCAATAATGTTTTATCCATCTTTGAAATTTTGAGCTTCTCATTGGGATTTCATTATAGGTCTGATCAAGCCTTTTGTATTCATAGCTTTCCAAACTGTGGAGATCAATAGGTTTTGCAGAATTTGGGCTTTGTTAAATGTCTATTTAGCTTTCAATTTTTGGGTATTATAGTCAATGCTTTCTGATCGTCTTTGTTTTCCAGTTTTCCGCATATCATTAATCTTTATTATTGCGTGTCTTCAATTTTTGGGTCTCGTTAATTCCCCCTTCGAATATTTTCAATTTTGCACTCCGATCAGTCAATAAAAATGGTCAACAGCAGTACATTCATAACCCATTGCTTCAGGATTAGCCTCACGATATTTGAACTTTTGGCAGCATGTTGAAAGTGATCGCCCTTCACTACTTGGATTAATCCTTAAGGGGCCAACATCATTTTTGGATTGGCTGGTCTGAAATGCGGGCATTGCTGTTATGCAGGTCTCAAGCATATTATGAAGATACCGCATCAAAGACTATTGATTTTCTGCGAGCTAGATTGCTTGCGGAACGAGCAACATCAAAAGCTGCAAAGGATAGCGCTGAGCAGAATGCCAAAAGGGTAAGCAACTTACACATTTTCTTTTCCTTTCCACTATCACTAAAAAGAATGCTTTCCTTCTGAAATACGTGCAGAATTGCAAACAGTTAACCTGGTTTTAACCAGCATAATGTGTTCACATGACCAGAATCTAGACAAAACCATGTTTCATGCTTTATGTCAGGGCTCGACGGGAATTAGTAATAGGTAGAAACTGCCATTAAACCTCTGGATAAATGCCATTTTGACATTCTAGTTGCAAATGCCCAAATTTTGGCCTCAAGGCATAGTGATAGTGCCCAGAAATTTTACAAAGTACTTGCCATCCTATGATTAGGACAGTAGAAAGCGTTTGCTCTTAGAATTCAAGCCTTGCTTAGCTGTCCTTGACTGGATTTCAATGAAGACCGATTAACTTAGATATGGTTTGGCTGCAGTCATAAATACTCGGTTGTTCCAAAGTTGGTTTAAATATTGGACTCAAGATCCTAAAAGGCAAAATGTCAATAAATTGGAGTTTAATGCCAAGTCAGGAAGCTAGAAATATGAGTAGGGCTTAGAGATTAGAGCATTAC
Organism: Pinus taeda; assembly: GCA_000404065.3. NCBI lineage: Eukaryota > Viridiplantae > Streptophyta > Pinopsida > Pinales > Pinaceae > Pinus > Pinus taeda. Next base: position 58,895 of record APFE031758435.1, on the reverse strand, counting down.
TAAATACGAGTACATCATAATGCATAACATGAGTCTCTGTGTCTAACTTACATCCCCTTGATGAAAGTATTCAGTCTTAGATTAAAGACATCCGTGACATAAAATGAAAGCTATTTCTGCTTTTAGCAGGTGTAGCATACGTATATCTACTGAGAAGCAAAATGAACTTGGATAAAACGTTCGCTTGAGATAAAGATGTGTTATTGCACTTTTTCTAATTACACTTGTGTAAAATGAACTGTATTGGCTAGTACTATTTTTGAAAAAATTGTTCCTTTGTAAGTACTAGTTCATATTATTTGAAACTGCATCCTGATTAGTAGCTTTAATATATGGTTCCACTTTGCACAGATAAGACTGGCATAGAATGGAGATAGCAGATTATTATTTAGAAGATTAAGAAATTCACTTTATGCATCAAGAACGATTTTGCATCAACTTATATAACCTGCACATGTGATCTTGTAGTTGATGGAACTAGAAAGAATGGTAGAGATTGAGACTGAGAAAAGAAAGAAAGCTGAAGCGGCCATGCAAGAGGTGATGGCAAAATTGAAGGTCGGATGTCTTTTGCCTGTGTCAGATCATATTGACTCAGACCGGACAAGAATGGAAAAGCAAACGATTACAGAAGAGAGATTGCAAGTGGAAGATGGTTGTAGCTCAAACTCCACCTGCAATGCACTTACAGAGGAAGGACAACTTGTAAAAGTTGATTTGAATAATGATATACTACAGGAGGATGGTGACACGTTAGCAAACTCAGCTCAATCTGAGTTCTTAGTAAAGAGGGAGGACGATTCAAGTACATTGAAGAGTGATAATGCTAAAACTGATGTTTTTTCCCAGAACTCAAGTTCTATTGGAGACCAAGGTCAAATGCCAAACCAACTTGAAACTGTAGATAATGGCATTGTTTCGTCATCTCCATTATTGTGCAATCCAGGTGAAAATTTTGATTCTATGGATCATGACAAGTCTCTGAATGAGAACAATCAAAATGAAGAGGGCAGCTCTTATCAAGGTCCTGTTGCTACTGAAAGCTTTTCTGAAGGAAAGATTACTATAAATACAAGGTATGCTAATCTTTATGACCTCACCTTGTTATTTTTAGTTTCTTCTTCTCTCAGTTAGAGCCCTTATGTACGCTTTGGCATTTGTAAGTATCTTTATTGGATACATCAAGTGTCTTTAATTATTGATTTCTGTCAACATAAACTGAAGAAAATATTAAGAAGAATTTAGAATGTTCACCAATGGCAAAGTGGTTCAAATTACTGAACCCGTGACTTGAGGTTATCCTTTGCCACTCCACTCTTGCAATAATTGATGTCCAGGCTGGCTACCATTTGGAAAGTGATACAACTTTCAGCCACAAAAAAAGTAGGTTGTGACCCTACTTTACCGTGGGGGTAAAACTGAGTTCAATGCAGTCTGGTTTAATATCGACTTGGTATAATTTGTTAACAAATTGCAGCATAAGAATTTAAATTCCAGCTTTGTTTTGTCTATTTTAATTTATTTAAACCAATCTAATGGTCGGAAGTGGGTTTTTGTGATCTGTGAGCAAGGGTAAAAACAGAAACTATACAAGATAACGGCCGCTGAACCATAGAGGTTAATTGAAGCAAAGACAGAATAGAAGGGGTCGGATCAACATTAGAGTTGGTGTAGTCTTCTAGCAAAACTGACCCTTACAGTTGTCATTGGTCCCTGACAACACTTAACATAAACATATTCAATCTTCTGCCCTAATTGACAAATGCTCAGGTTATAGATGCGAGTACAAGGTTGTGAATACCTTAATGTAAAAAATATGTGAGGATCTATGCTTCTATGTAGGATACAACTAATAATTTTACGTTAAAAACGTTATTCAGAAGAAAGTTATTATTACATATTCTAAAGATTTTATCATCTATACTCACTAGGATATGTGCTAACACCTTTGAATTACATCATTTCATATGATAGAAGCTATAGATTTTTCCAAGTGAAAATGTATGCATGATTATGAATTATATTTAGAACTTTCATTATTGCCGGGGACAGCAGATGAAAAGAAGCTGACAATATGACTCAGAGGTGCATTAATTGCTTAGGGGCCTCACATTGAATCACTGACAACTTGCTTATGTAATCTGGCAGGGTAAAGCTTCAAGAGAAATTCGGCAAACTGTGTGATCAAATAGGCAATGGAGTTGCATCACTGGGAGGTGAAGATCAAAAGGAATTTCTGAGGGTGAAGCTCCATGAATTGGTGGACGAAATTGTTGGCACAAATAAGAACAATTTACATAAATGTGAGAAATGCACATTGCACACTAGTAATAACTGTTCAAAGTTGTCAGCATTGGGCACTTACATGCAGCAAAAGATAAATCAGAGAAACAGTAAGGGCCCTAATCTTCAAATGGAAGTTCCTTATGGAGGACCTAACATGATTGATGGGTTGAGAGAAGATGAAAGCTTTGATAGTCGTTCTGAGGTCAGTTCTCAGTGCCAAACTGACAGGGCACCTGCTCCATGCATCGAGAAGGCTGCAGTCGAGTGGCATGAAAATGTATATGGGCATGGCACTTTTTGTTGTGATATAGGTTGTAATCTGTGCAAGTGCCAAAGTTGCGACTTAGATGATAGATTTCTGGATGGGAATGAGAAACCAGGCAGGAATGTGCTTGTTGAAAATACAATGCATGTCAGTTCTTGTCAGAGACAACTATCAAATACGCAAGTACCTTTAGGAAATGTCAAAGCAGACATAGCAAAAAACCTGCAGTGTAAAAGTTTTCCTGTGCTGCAGTCTGATGCTTCTTGTGAGGGATTTCACTTGAAAATGGAATGCTTAGCAGACAGAACTACTAATCATGACAGGTTATACTGTAATCATGAAAATGCAAAGCAAGTTAGAAGAAACTGTCATCACAATCAAGCAGCAGTTAGTATGGAACTTCGCAACCCCATGGAATTAACTAGAGTTTCAGGATCAGATGGACTGATGCCCTGGAACCATGACTTGCACAGCTCCCAAAATACCTCTTATCTCATGAAGTGTCAAAACCCAGAATCCAGAGTTTACCAGGGGATGGATAATCCACTCAAAAGGGTAGAGTCTTTGCCACAAAGGAACTGCCATAACTATTTGCCTTTGCAGTCTGAAGAAAGTCCTAAGAACGTGTCCAATTCCAACAGAATCATAAGATGTACCAAAGCATACTCAGATTATGAATTTGCTCCTTTGGTCTCTATGCGGTGGGCTTCAAGAGGAACAAAATCGGGTGTTACTGAACTACCAAAGATGCCAAGGGGCCAAGTTGGAGATGTTCTCATTGCTTTAAGGCACGCAAAAAAACAAATTCAAAGCTCCATTGAAGTAAGAAAAAACTCGAGGGCATTATGGTCTTGACATCTCCAAATGACTAATGTCCCAGTATGCCATTAGTCCCAGGACAGAGTTCTACGAGCACCCTCCAAGAAAGACATTTTTTAGGTCCACATGTAGATTGTAATAAAAGATACTCATCAGTAAGAGTTACTGTGATTCGAATACAGCTACTGATAAATTCACAATATATCATCCAAGAAAAATAACTGTGTTTGTGCACTATGTGCCATTCTTTGTTGTAAGAAGTAAATGTCCATCCACAACAACTAGCAGTATATATCTCTTCATTGTCCATCTTTCTTATTGGATTGATAGCCTTTTGCTAGTGATTGCAATGATTATTATTGTTACTGTAATGGATAATTCAGCAAAATAGTCTTGTCAAAAAGTGACAACTAATCTGGCTTTCTATAGACTCATCTGTCTATGATGCATATAACTAAATAGTTGAAAATGCTTTTATTGATTTATTGATTTAGAACTTCCCTGTCTTCTTAGTTTTCCATGCAGGCCATTGCCATCTCTGAATTTCCTAAATGTACAACTTTAATATAAACTGTTTCATCACTGTAATTTTTAATGTGAGAGTGAACTCCACAATCTACAAGATAAATTGCTAGTTTCCTACCGTCATATGTATGCAACAAAAGTTTGAAAAATATAAAGTACACAAATTTCAGCTTTTTTAACGGAACAAACTATTTGTTCCAGTTTGTCTTGAGAAGCATATATAAGGTATTGCCAGAGTTTATATGACCATACATAGTCATGTATCAGGCAAATATGATCAACTGTCCAGTCATTCAAGTTTTCTCTGAAGAAAAAAAAGTGGGGTGTGGAATGCAAACAAACAGTTTAAAATACCCACCAAGACATTGCCCAAAAGTACTTATTATGATTCGTTTCAGATCTAAGCGTTGGTTTTCTAATGTTATGACCTTTGCAAGCATGTTTTTAAGGCATTAATATAATTTTCTTGCATGTTGAGTTCAACAGCATATGCAAAACATTGATGGGTCGTGAAGTAGGGTTAACAATCTATCAAATTTGTTGATAGCCTGCAATTGCTAATATGACTCATATTGCTCCAATTCTTGACATATGCCAGGGATTACAGAATCAGGAACGTAGCAGTCTATTAGCAGTGGCGTCCACCCGGTGATGGGCTCAAAAATGAAATTGCTTAGTTTTTAGAACTATAACACTAGCAATGATTTAACTCCTTGACAGAATGGGCAAGGACTCAGTCTTGCAAATCAGAGAGCCCCAAGCACTTTTGGGGAGGCCTGATGATTTAAGTTTTCTCTGCAGTTTCAACTCCCCGTATGTTCTCTAGATGTTTGAATCAGGCCTGAGGGTGGAACCTAAGGCACCCAAGCTTTTTAAAACCATTTAATGTGTAAATATAACTATTGGTGCCAGTGGCACTTCATGTATAGTGTAGCAATTGTTGTTCGTAGTAATAAGGAGAGTTCTTCCACAAACCCAACCCGGAGGTAGCCAGGAGTGATTATTCTAATCTCTGACCTATAGCCCTATGCTCACCCCCAGATATTAGCGGCCATAGATCAGACAAGTTGGCGGCCTTGCTGGTTTTGTGAGATTCGTTCATTTCTATAGACAATTGGCGTTGTTATCGATCACCTACACTGATTCAGGATCTCCCTCGGTGACCATCCTTCCATTTAAGAGAGACAATCAGCTTCATACATTATCCACCTCAAATTCCTCTTACCACAATGAATTGGATTATTTCCTTTGTCCGTCTCATGGTAAATATCCAGAGATCAAATACCTCGTAGCTAGGTGACAGTAAATTTAATAATCGTAATTATAATTCCGTTCGACATTGCTTTTCCATCCATGTTACATATATGAGATTGTGTTGTGATGAAACTCAAAAGAGAGCCTTATATACTAGCCATCATTATCACCTTAATGTTTTAGGGGTCATCATTATCACCTTAATGTTTTAGGGGTCAAGTGTATTTGTATTTTTTTAATAATAATGATAATGACGTCTTTTGGGAATTTCTTGTATGTAGACTGTATTTTCATTGCCATATTTCTTTAACACTAGCTTGAAGCATTAAAGTCAACCGAGAATCACTTGGAATCCCATTAACACACGCTCTTCACCCGGGAACGTTTGTCTACAACCTCTTGGTATTGACATTGCTCTTCACCCGGGAACATTTGTCCACAAGCTTTTGGTATTGACATCTCCATTATCAATGAATAGGTTGAAAGTGATTACCTCTCCCTTTGTAAAGGACCTTTTTGGCTTTTATAACTCAAAGATGAGTGATATTCTCTCTCTTTCTGGGTTTGATGCTTGTACTCTTTATTTCCATTTTCCAATAATTTTTTTTCCCTTTATTAAAATTTCAGTTTCTACACCGTAATATATTATTGTTTCTTCTTACATAAATTTTCGTATACGTGTATTTCAAAAATATATTAAGGCACGTTTTTTTTCATTTCAAAATGTAAGATTTTACAAATTGTGGAATTGAAGTATTCGTACTAGAAAAATTGCTATATCCAACATTATTTGTGTTTTATTACCTCTTATATTTAATTTTAGGAGATTAGGTGTAGTGTAGGGGAGATTGGACTCTCTCCGAGAGGTAGTTTGTTATTTTGAATTTTGGTAGCTTAGAATGATGCATCTTCTCTATCAATAATTTTTAAGAGTTTAAATATATTATTATTCTATCTATAAATAAAGTCTCTATTTTAGTAGTCTTGTGTTGATTTGTGTAATTGTGGAGGTACTCAACAATCCTAGGTGTTGAGTTTGTGAGAAGTTTGACCACAAAAGGGTTTTGTGGGTGAAGTACCCAGGCTAAGGTTTTGCACCCAAGGTGTGGATGCGAAACCAAGTGAAGAAAATAATTGTTTAGTCATTGTTTGCATGTGAGCAGTTAACCTTAATGGACCAAGGGTGACCTAAGGAAACAATGTGATGGCAAAATCAAATGGAAGAAACCCTTTTCTTAAGTTAGTTTGGTATTGACGGTGCTAGACCCGCCAACATGTTAGGGGATCTCCCAGTAAGAAGTTTCAACTAGACCTCAGACCATTTGGTGTAGGAGTCGCAGCAGTGGGTAGTACGGTATCGCCTTGACCACGATTGCATGCAGAGGTGAGTGAGATGTCTTTGTTGGTAGCAAGGGTGTGACATATGTAGCAAGTCAAGGAAGGTGCATGAGAGGCTCTAACACGTAGCAGGGTATGAGTGCGCCCCTTAGAAACTTGTGACAACACACAGCTTGAAAGGGAACACACGAGAGAGATACATCACAAGATGGAAAGAAGGTTAGCCAATGATCCAAAGTGATGGTTAAATCAACAACACATCTCAATAAGATTCATACAAACATATATATAAAAGTCCATACATACATGCGTAAACAACAACTACATATATCATTAGAGTAACCAAGCTCATTGAAATACTATAACGACATATGCATGAAATGTGTTGGCTTTGTTATATTGAAAAGGTGAAAGATCCAATCATACATACAACTATGACTAACCACTAGTCCTGACAATGGAACGTTACAATCACTATCGTCTGCTCCTCGAAAGAGATATACTAGCTCTGCACTGTAGAAAAGCCAAGGCTTGTTACAATACACTCCAAACTTTCTCTAAGATACACCTATAGGAAGCTTGTCTCCCAAAAGCATGTACAATGAGTTATGAGGTTCTATAAATAGCAAAGGGCCGGGAGACCTTTAACGTTCCCATTTGTGACTCTTCACCTACCCTCATGACTTTTCAACTACTATATGACTATTACATTCGACTATCGACACTTGGTCTTTCACTTTTACAATATGTTACATTACAATCTGCACATGTACCCATGTGAGACAAAATAGGCTTGAGTAAGCCATGTAAGACATCACTAAGACTCAGACAGTTGTGGGAAGACCAACTGTTCGACATCCTCGTGATGATCGACGATGACGAACCGATGCCAAGCTTCGTAGTCTGTGATGGTGTCTGTGTACTCTTTGGTGACATCCTTTTGGAAGCGAACTCTTACCTCCATTGCATCCGGGTACACTGATTTAGCTCATTTGTCCAACTTGTGTAATAACATGTGCATCATAGTCTTGAGTGCAGCTAGACCAGCAACATATTGATGCATAATGTCTACATTGATCTCCAATTTTGTGTTGGTGGCTATGCGCATAAACTCGTCGAAGTACATGTCCAGGTCCAGTCGGACTTGGTTCTTTTCCTTCGCCTCGGTGAGTGTGCCAATGGATGGGATCACATGTATGTGTAAAATGACATCCATGCTTCTGAACACCCATGCATGTGATCGACAACACTGCTCACCCTGTCTGCTCTGTGCTAGCTGTTGGGATGGCTCTATAACCTATATGGGCGCAATTTCATTAATCTGTGCATGTTGCGCCTCCTTCTGTATCTATTCCTGTCGCGCTTCCTTCTCTCCTCTGCATCGCTCCGGTTCTTCCCTAAGTTGCCACTTCAACCCCTGTAACTCCTCTGTTTCTCTTTTTGCATTTGCACGATCCCCTTGTCGCGTTGTCGCCTCTTAGCCTCAATCTCCAAAGTTGTTTTCATCACAAGTAGATCTGCTTTGAACTTGCAGCTTTGCTCCGCTTCTGCGCTATCTGTTAGAAAAATATATATTACAGAGCAACAAAACACATAAAATATGTTGCAAAAATACAAACACAGAAAACACATAAAACAAGAGAGACAGATATATGTGGTTCACCCAATTTGGGCTACGTCCACGGAGAAAGAGCCAACCTTTCCTTTTATATTATTCAGAAAACTGAAGAGATACAAGCTACAATAGATCTGCTGTAATTCCCTCTTCGCTCTCACATAATCTCCTCTCTCTTTCTCACTCAAAATACCGATCTACATAGGCATAATACAATTCCCTCATATATAGTGAGGGGTTGCCTTCTAGGGAAAAAAACCCTAAATTAAACATAACTTCTGCTGTCAAATCTCTGCCTAATGAACGACTCAGATTGACTACGAAATTACAACATTTTAGAAGGCAATTTTACATCTATTTTTAGCTTTGGAGGCGATGCCCTCAATCCCCCCGCCAAGGGGGGCTCCCAAAGGTCGCAGCCACCCCCCCTGGACCCCCTTTGCAGTGTAAATATTATGGGCGGTGTTGCCGCCACATTATGAACTGGGGTCCAATGCAATGATACCTCTGAATAAAGAAAATAATCAGGTTCCACACCCAACACTATCAACAACTTTCCTCCTACCTTGGTGATGCACAGGTCTACTACCCTCTGTTGTTCGTGATGGTGCTGCTCTCTGCGATGCCACTGCCATTTCATCTTGATATCCTTTTCTATGAACAACTTGGTGTCTACATAGATAGGTAAGCTCATAGACCCTCACTTCGTTGCATCTCTGGTTACACTCTCAACGGTGTCTTTTGACCTTGTTCTCTGGGATACCATTGTACTTGTACTGCTGAGAGGCAGATGAACCCCTATGATACTTGGAGACATATCAACACTCATGGCAAGAAATCTATCAATTGAAAACCAAGACACATTTGGAGGATTGACATGCAACATACCTGTGTGACTGATTGTGAAGATTGCACAATTTTCACTAGGAGGCTAAGACACTGATTGCCAAAACTACACAAGAGACAGTCTGGGATGTCAGGAGGTTGACTGACTGCTGGAACTAGGCAATGCATAGTCCATCCTAGCTTGCTGAGGTCTGAGACTACATAATGCAATGATATGCAAACCAACAAAATGCATTGCACAATTTCTGGGGGCCAGCAAGGCATTTCCTCCCAAAAATTGCACAATGCAAGTTTTGAGGTCAGTTTTGCGCCAAATTTGCACAGTTTCTAGAGGGAAGGCAAAGCCTTCACTTCCAAAAATGCGCATTTGCTAGCCGAGCAAGGCAAGGTAAGGTCTGAGGCAGCGTAGACCCGCTGACGGGTGACTAAAAAATGAGAAGTCTGAATGTATGGCAGAGCTAAGTGCAAACACGAGTGAATGATCATGCATGCAAACAGTGAGTTCAGGATTTAGGAAACGAGAAAAAAAGCATGTGTGTGAAGTGAGTCGCAGCAACGACGACCGTGAGTGCAGAACAATGCCATGCATGCGACAACAGTGAGATGCAATGAAAAATTGAAACGTTGCTTCTACAAGCTAACATGCATCAAAACAACCGCAAGCGCCAATTCAAACCACGCAGACATCACTTACACAAAGAGAAATAGAAAAAACGACAAAAACGCAACAATAGACATAAAAAGGGGACTTACCCCAAAAAAGTTGAGTTGAATGTGCCAAAGACTCCTAGATGCAATGTGGGATGTTAGAGCTCCAAGATCGATGTGAGGAATGAGCTCTGAAGTGTTAGGTATACAAGTTTTGATAATATTGAAGCTTATGATGTGCATGCCACAAATCTAGGAAAAAGCAACACTTGGCGGGAGGTTTCTAAAATGGCTTTTGCATGTAACCTCCATCTGCTAAAACTGGATCCCTAAAATATGGGGATACTTTTGTATTTTTTTTTGCTTTTTTAGGGAAAAACAACCCATGAATGCAAATTAGGATTTCTCAATGCTGTAGGGAACCGGTCAACCTAAAAGCACATGCAATAGTCTACAAGCCTAGGGATGAGATTTGCATAGTTTCTAGGTTGAGCAAGATTGGATGTCCCTCATGCATTGCACAATTTTTGGACTGAAGCCTTGGCTGTCAGTGAGAATTGCTCAATTTCTGCGCTGAAGCCTAGTGTTGGGCTGGATTGCGCGGTTTCTAGAGGGAAGGCTGCCTAGCTGGATTGTGCATTTCTGGAGCCCAACAAGATTGCACAGTTTTTGGAGGGAAGGCTAGTTCCCCTCCAGAATTGCAAAATTTTGAAGGGGAGCATCTCAGCCAGAAAAATGACTAAGTCCAGAATGATAGCCTGTGGGTGGAAGACAAACAAGCTGACATGCACAGGCTAGCAAGCCACTGAAACTCAATTAAAGCCTATGTACTTACTCAGTGCAAGACAAGCTGCTAAGGATGGTCGGTATGGAAGCTCCAAAACAAAGCTAAGGAAAAAATTTGGAGGGTTGTTGTAGCTGCTACAACACTTGGTGACACACTAGTAGAATTACAGTGCTCTTAATGGACCTTGTTTCGTGAAAAACAAGTCTAACTCATCCGAAAGTATTGTTCAGTTCTCTAATCATCTTGACTTTCACACTAGCTTGATTGAAAGATGTAGCACCTAAAATGCTCTCGATCGGTCAGCACACATTCCAAGCCAAGTCATCACTGTTGTTTCAATTGGGGATGAGGGGTATATTGGTACACAAGAAATATGATAGCCAAAGTTTAAGTTTCATCTCTAGTGTTGCTCCGCTGTCAGCAGGCCTGGACAATACCCCAACAGAGTCATGGAGAAACACAAGCATCGCTCCGCTATCAGCGAGCCTGGTCAGTACTCCGGCGAAGTTACTTGCATCACCTCAATGCGCAGGAAGCCTTTCTCTTCTTTCAAAACTGTGCATAACACTTATTCATTTCAGAGGCAGAAGAGGGATCCTGACTTACTGAGAGCATAAGAGGTTGTTCTTTCATAGAAGTATTTTGTATATACCTCTGACATACTTGTTAAGGTTTTCCCCCTCACCTTACTTTACTTGACTAAGCTGACAAGGGTTAACCCAAAAACAACTGACTAAAGTAGGTGATACTAGTTAGTGCACAAGCGTTGTGTTTTCAACAAGGTTCTCTTCGAACAATACGTATTTTCCATTGGTTTATCATAGACTAAAGACAACAAGTTCTTCATATAGAGGCAAGATGACAGATAACCAAGTATTGATAATTGCACAGGTCCTCTTGTAATTTACCCAACTTGTTTCAAGAGTCGCACACAACTCATGTGAAAATAACCTACGAACGTAAACAAGCAATAAAAACAAGAGAGCGAAGAGCAGAAGAAAATGTGAAAGAAAAGGGAGTAAGAAAACAAGAAAGAGAGCAAACAAACAAATAAGAAAGCAAACATGCATGCAAGTAATCCAACAAGAAGAAAACACTACTCCTACTCCTAAGCTAACAGTGCATGCGTTTGCTTAGGTGAAGTGATACTTCCAATGCAGCCACCAACACATTGGTCGACCCATGTCGGTGAAGATGTGGTTTGCGTATAGCACAGTCATGTGAACCAACAAACATGAAGGATATGACGATGAAGAAAAACACACTTCGGGTTTAAATGCGTCCACATAAAAGAAATGAGTGAAAGAAAATGACATGCACTCTATGGACTTGCCATGGTGTTGTGCTACACTGCGTGCATAAGTTAAGCATACACATCCTCTTCACTGTGACATGCAAGCAAACGTGAGAAAGGTAGACCACTTAAGACGTGCAAGTGTGCTCGCTGTGTAACATTTCTCCAAGGCAAGAGCAATGGGATCATGTGATTTGAGTGGAGGAAGCGAAATCTGGGTATTTGGTTGATTTCCAATGCAAAGAAAAGAGTGATGAGGAGCCTTGCGTGTTTCAATAATTTCCTGATCAACAGTGAAACCAACCTTAGGACATCAAGGGCCTGACCTAACCATCAACTCGGACTAAAGTGCCTCGATAGCCTGGGGGGTTTTGACTTCATTGACAAGTAGATCATTAGAGACCAGTGGCCTAGACATTTTAACAGCGAGTGAATCAACATCGTGATCGAATGAAGAAGTACAAAGATCACGACGGCCATGACCAGAAAATTCAGGATGTTCGTCGGCATCCTCATGATTTGATGAATCGTGCAAAGGGGTAGATGAGAAGCAAAAAATGTTCACCCTCTGTGTTTCCGGAAAATGAGATGAAGGATCAAGTGGATTTTCAATGAATGATTTGTCCTCTCCACTGTCAAATGATGGACTGACATCAAGTGTGTTCTATGAATGATCAACAGTAGATACATCCATGGATGGATTTACACAAAGGAAATCAGAGATAGTAGAGTCACCAAAGATGTTAGGAAAAAGCGGAGGAGGCGCGGACAGAAGGAGATCATCCTTCACCGTGGGTTGATGTTCAGGTTCCCAATCATACTCATCATGAATGACAATGTAGGTTGGTTGAGCAACACCAAATCCATCGATGGCTTGTTCCTTGTTCACAACAGGTGTAAAGTCCGGAATGGAAGAACACAAGACAATGCAATCTAGAGGATAAGCAGAATGCGAAGACAGAGGTTGAGGTAACAAATACATGTGACAACCCATGGGCTTTGCAACCAAATTTGTGTGAAAATTGAGAGAAGTGATGCTAGGAGGATGTGACAATTGAATAAACATGTGTGCATGTTCTCCCACATCGCTCTATGGTGGTGGGTTGTTTGATGAGTGGAAGGAAGACGGTCACTTATGACAACGACTGTGTCCACTTGTGATTGCACAACTCCATCACCGAAGTATGCTGAGCGGGGTTTGAAATTCAAATTCATCTTGGGACAAAGTAATTTTTAAAGGAAATATTCAAATATGTCCATGAGATATTGGAATTTCATCTGACTTTTCAGAGCTTCAAACATGAATAGAAGGAAGTGTTGCGAAAAATCCATAGGGGATTCATGCGGGGCCTTCTGTTGTTTTAGCAATCTTTTATCAAGTGTTTCAAGATCAAAATGATGGAAAGTAGATTCAATTAGATCACAGAACTACTCAAGTGAGTACAAAACACAACCATGAGGCAAGTTTTGGCACCATCGTTGTGGGAATTCATGAAGTGTGTGTGAAAGAAGCAAATTGACCTCCTCTTCATAGAACTCATCTACATCCTTAAGGAATGCAAAGAAGTCATGTAAGTGCTCAGGTCAGGCCACTTTGACTTCACCATCATACGTGAATTCCGACAAGAGATCATAAAACTCATGATGTCAAGAGGTTCAACATTAGACAAACATTGTAGAGGGATGAGTCTAACGATATCCATGACAGAAGTGCAGAGATTCAAAACAGAATGTGAGGAATCAACTTGTCATCTAGCCCTCCTTCTAGCGCCAAAATGTTGACAGTGCTGAACCCGCCAATATGTCAGGAGATCTCCCCAGTAAGAAGTCCCAACTAGACCTCAGACCATTTGGTGTAGGAGTTTTAGTAGTGGGTAGTACGGTATTGCCTTGAATGCGGTTGCATGCAGAGGTGAGTAAAATGTCCTTGTTGGTATCAAAGGTGTGACATATGCAGCAAGTCAAGGAAGGTGCATGAAGGCTCTAACACATGTAACGGGGTATGAGTGCACCCCTTAGAAACCTGTGACAACATGCAACTTGAAAGGGAATACGTGAGAGAGATACATCACAAGCTATAAAGAAGGTTAGCCAATGATCCAAAGTGATGGTTAAACCAACAACACATCTCAATAAGGTTCGTACAAACATATATAGAAAAGTCCATACATACATGCGTAAACAACAAATACATATATCATTAGAGTAACCAAGCTAGCTGAAATACGATAACAACATATGCATGAAATGTGCTGGCTCTGTTATATTGAGAAAGTAAAAGATCCAATCATACATACAACTATGACCAACCACTAGTCCCGACAACGAAACGTTACAATCACTATCCCCTGCTCCTCCAAAGAGATATAATAGCTCTGCACTGTGGAGAAGCCAAGGCTCGTTACAATATACTCCAAGCTTTCTCTAAGATACACTTATAAGAAGCTTGGCTCCCAAAAGCATGTATAATGAGTTATGAAGTTATATAAATAGTAAAGCGTAGGGTGACTCTTGACATTTCCCTTTGTGACTCTTCACCTACATTCATGACTCCTCAATTACTACATGACTATTACATTCGACTATAACACTTGGTCTTTCACTTTTACAACATGTTACATTACAACTTGCACACGTACCCATGTGAGACAAAATAGGCTTGAGTAAGCCATGTAAGACATCACTAAGACTCAAACAGTTGTGGGAAGACCAATTCTTTGACATCCTCGTGATGATTGATGGTGGAAAACCGATGCCAAGCTTTGTAGTCAGTGATGGTGTCCGTGTACTCTGTGGTGACATCTTTCTAGAAGTGAACTCTTACCTCCATTGCATTCAGGTACACTAATTTGGCTCCTCTATTCAACTCGTCTGATAACATGCACATCATAGTCTTGAGTGCAGTGAGACTAGCAACATACTGATGCATAGTGTCTGCACTGATATCTAAGTCTGTGCTAGTGGCTATTAGCATCAACTCGTCAAAGTACATGTCTAGCTCTAGTCGGACTTGGTTCTCTATTTTCGCCTCAATGAGTATGCCAATGGATGGGATCGCATGTGTGCGCACAATGACATCCATGCTCCTAAACACCTGTGGATGTGATCGAAAGCACTGCTCACCCTGTCTACTCTGTGCCCATTGTTGGGATGGGTCTATAATATATACGAGCGCAGTTTCATCAATATGTGTGTGTTCGTCTCTTGTTGTACCTGTTCTTGCTGCGCTTCCTTCTCTCCTCTGCGCAGCTCCTGTTATTCCTTGAGTTGCTGCTTCAAATCCTGCAACTCTTGCAACTTCTTCTTTGTTTCATCCATCCTTTGTTTCTCTCTTTTCCTTTGCGCGATCCTCTTGTCGTGTTGTCGTCTCTTAGCCTCAATATCCAAGCTACTTTCATCACAAGTGGATCTGCTTTGAACTTGCAGCTTTGCTTTGCCTCTTCATTGTCAACAACATTCCCCCTGCCTTGGTCATGCGCAGGTTTGCTACCCTCCGCTGCTACTGATGGTGTTGCTCTTTGTGATGCCACTGCCATTTCATCTTGATATCCTTGCCTATGAACATCTTGGTGTCTTCATAGATAGGAAAGCCCATAGAAATTCACTCAGCTACATCTCTTGTTGCGCTCTCAACGATGTCCTTTAACCCTACTCTCTGGGAGGTCGTTGTACTTGTACTACTAAGAGGCAAACAAATACATGCGATACCTAGAGACATAGCAGCACTCATGGCATGCAATTTGCCAGTTGAAAACTAAAATGCATTTGGAGGATTGACATGCAACATACCTGTGTCATTGACTATGAAGATTGTGCAATTTTCACTGGGAGGCTGGGAGGCAGACTGCCAAAACTGCGCAAGGCACAGTCTGGGTTATTAGGGGGCTGACTGACTGCTAGAAATACACAATGCATAGTCCAACATGGCCTGCTGAGGATTGAAACTACGCAATGCGCAATTTCAGGGGCTAGCAAGGCACTACCTCCGAGAGTTGCGCAATGCAAGCCTGGAGGTGAGTGCTGGGCCAAATTTGCATAGTTTCTGGAGGGAAGGTAGAGCCTTCACTTCCATAAATGTACATTTTCTAGTTGGGATAGGTAAGTTCTGGGTGAGTGATCAGAATCTGGATTAGGGGCAAGAAATAGCTCAAAAATCAAACTGCTCGAAATCACTCTAAAGTTGAATGACCGTGTCTGTTTCGGCAATATGATCCCAACACAACTCGTTTCATTCAAAATGAAGTTCGTATGAGGCAGTTAGAGCTCATTGACCGTTTCACCAAACATGCAAAATTTTGGGAAAAAAAGGTTGACTGGGCATTCATACAACCCAGTCAGCAAGGAGAATATTCCTTCCAATATTCTCATATAGGTGGACAAGTCATATGTTGACATGTGGCAGCACATCATTGGGCAGTAGTGGTCGATTTGGACCAATGGGAAGGCAACACGTGGCAAGCCCAGAGGTCGCCACGTGCCCCTATAGTGGTGTATCAAAATTTTTATGAGGTGTCAGGGTTCAACCATGCGACCTCCCCTCCATAGTTCTCGCACCTTACCGTCTTCACTACATTTAGTTCTTGACCAATGTAGTCTTCCGCATAATGTTAAAGTGTGACGGTTTGAGGGTTGGCAGTTAGGAGGGGGGGCTAGCCACAGGCCATTCCTCCCCATGTGAAGACGCAACGGTAACAGTCACAGTTAATGTAACCTCCGGTACCAACAAACCATAACTGCAAAACTTTGACCCCTTGCATGTGACCGCTATCCAAAAACCCCTAGGAGTTAATGCCAATAGTTATGAAAACCACACGGTAATTTCATTAAGCGTGTTTATGGTAATTAATATGGGATTGATTTAATTAAATTTTAGTTTAAAATGGCAGGATTTTTGGTGGTGCCACTATTTTCGGACCTACCTCCAAAATTAGCGGCCCTAACTGGTGTTTTCCCAGATTTAGAGGAGCTTTTCTAGGAAGAAACTATTTGAGTCATAACTTGGGAAAAATTCGACCAAATGGAGATCGGGAAAAAGTGTTCCTAGATGATTTTGATATTATAAACACAATGGAGTAGGTTTCAGAAGCAATGGGGCACTTTTGTATGTGATTTTTCCACATTGAAGTTTAATGAAGCTCAAGGCCACAAGGAAGGAGGTCAAGCCCAGAACAAAAGTGGTCCATTTGTAGAGCTTGAAGAGTCATCTTAGGGGTTTTGGGATGCTATGATTCCATTGAAATAGATTTCAAGAGCTATAGAGCATTGTAAACTATATTTTTTTCCATGTTGAGAAAACACAGAGGTCCAAGCCATGGAGACTAGACCAAGAAGATGTAGCCCAGGAGGGGTGAACTCCTTTATCAAAACACCACGTTAAGTGTTTTTCTTGATGGTTTGTTGTTCATTTGCTTATTGTTGTTCAGCATGTTACTTTCATTCTTTTCTTCTCATGATTACACACAAAACTTGACATAAAATTTACGTGTTTCCAATTACAAACGAAATAAGAGAAACCTGAACATGAAGCAATTGACAAGCACATTTTTATGAATCTGAAGTTGAAATTAGCACAACAAAACTAACATTCAGCTACGGATCAAGTTGGCATCAGAGAAAATGTTTATTTTCTTTATTGCTTGAGATTTGCGCAAGGAGAATTAATAGTGTGCAAGTTTCTGTGATGGGAGCTTCAATAAGTGATGTATCTAATCTTTCTTCCTTAGCAAGATTCTTTAATGAAGAGATGTTGCAAGATTTTTTTTATCATGAGAGATATGGTGCAAGTGATGATTGAAGACAAGAAAGAGAACACTATACTTCAAGAGGAGTTGATGACCATGAAGAAGGTGAAGCAAAGCTTCTTGAAAATATGCATGAGATGGAGATTTTAC
>APFE031758435.1:26985-40612 GCA_000404065.3 Pinus taeda | reverse complement strand
GCAAGGTCATCTCATAGACAAATGTTGGACTTTGTATCCAAGAACTCATCCATGACATTTGAAGAAGGTGGAGAGAGACTTTGGTAAGAATGGAAAAGGAGAATCCATAATTGGTGTGGGTCAAGATGATTCACAAGATGATGAGCAGCTGAAAGAAGCGCCATGAAAATGGTTTGGTAAGAGGTGGTTTGATTTCTTATCTAAATAAGGCTTGCATTTATTTTGTTTATAGATGAAATTATTTTCCTTAAAAATGCATTTCTTTGCATTTTGAATGCATTGATTTTCTGTTGAAATTATGCAGCAACTTGTAGGATGCAAGATGTTGAAAGTGGAGTTTTGTTTGACTCACTTTAATGCAACAAAGAAGGAAATTTGTGGTTACAAATTTGTATGTGAATGCATTTCTTTTGAAAGCATTCTTGATGTTGCATATATTTTCCAAGAAGGTGTGTGAACGTAGGGTATGTCATTCACTTCATTTGCAGAAAATTTGTCATTCTTGATGTTGCATATTTTTGCCATGAAGGTGTGTAAAAGTTGAGTATGTTACTCACTTCATTTGCAACAAATTTTTCATTCTTGATGTTGTATATTCTCGCCATGAAGGTGTGTGAAAGTAGAGTATGTTACTCACTTCATTTGTAGCAAATTTGTCAATTCCTCTCTTATGTACTCATACATGTTTTTGGGCTTATTGTACTTGTGTTTGTACTTGAGGGAAAGTTGAAGAATTGTACACATACATGAGAGTTTGTGTGTATGAACAGTGGAATTGTTGCTAATTTCATTATATTTGGATACATGCATGAGTTTCGACTTGTGTCGATTGTTGTCACATGTAGGTCATATCGTCTTGGAAGAGTTGATTTTATCTCCAAAGATGAAAGGGAGATGTTGACATATTATTGCATGAGATGTTAAATTCTTGTTGTTTACGCAAAGAATCATCAAGTTGCTATACATTATTATGTTTGGCTCTTAAGTCAAGTCAATTGCTTGAAGAAGTATGTTTTGTTGACTTATGGTTAGTCGATAATGTTTTGTCGACTCGTGTTTAGTAAACCACCGACTACACACTAAGATGATTTGTACACCATGATGCAAGAGTACATGGCGATGTTACATGATGTAACAATTGTTTCTTTGAAGGAGAAAAAGAATAGGTTGTCGATTTGTATTTCTTGCATAATGTGTTTATCCATTTAATGGTTGTATTTGTGACAAGATGTTGCAGGATTTTGGAAGGTCCATTCTTGAGCAAGATGCTCATGTTTAGATTTCTTTCTCAAACCATGACATGAGTAGCATGTTGAACTGGAGGATGATAGAGGCAAGAATTGTAAGTGGACGAGATGCCAAAAATTTGCAGCCATTGTAGACCGTTGTATGTGTTGACGCTAAGATTCTCAGTGGGAAGGCTATCAGATTGTATCAGTTTTCCAAGAACCAAGGAATTGTTGTGGTACAACAAAGTTATTTTGTAGCCAGAAAGTGTCCATCAAGTGTTGGATTGGGTCAGTAGCAAAAGGAGAACAATGGTTGAGGGACTTAGCCATTTGCAATGCAAGGCATGTTAGTGTACCCAAGTGTTTTTCATGGAGACTTTTCAAAGTATAATCACTTGATAGAACTTGGGAAGGAGAAGACTATTTAGCTCTCATAACATAGCCAACTTTTGTGGGTCCAAAAGTTCATCAGTGGGAAGGAGTGATTAGAATTTGGATTAGGGGCAAGAAATAGCTCAAAAATCAAAGTGCTCATAATTGCTCTAAAGCTGAACGACTGTGTCCATCTCAACGATGCGATCCCAATGCAACTCGTTTCGTTCAAAACAAAGTTTGTTTGAGGAAGTTAAAGCCCGCTGGCCGTTTCACCAAACAAGCAAAATTTTGGAAAAAACAATTGACTAGGCATCCGTATAGCCTAGTCAGCAAGGAGAATATTCTATGGAATATTCTTGTACAAGTGGACGAGTCATATGTTGACATGTGGCAGTGCATCATTGGGTAGTAGTGGTTGAGTTGGACCAATGGGAAGGTGACATGTGGCAAGCCCAGAGGCCGCCACATGCCCCTATAGTGGTGTATCAAAATTTTTATGAGGCCACACCGAGGTTCAACTCGCGACCTCCCCTCCACAGTGCCCATGCCTTCCCGTCTTCGCTACATTTAGTTCTCAACCAATGTAATCTTCCATGTAATGTTAAAGTGTGACAGTTTGAGGGTTGGTGGTTAGGGGGGCGAGGTAGCCCGCAGACCAACCTTCCCCATGTGAATACACAATAGTGTCAGTCACAGTTAATGTAACCTTCGGCACCAAAAAACGTAACTCCAAAACTTTAACCCCTTGCATGTGACTGCTATCCTAAAAATCGCTAGCAATTAATGTCAACATTATGAAAACCATGCGGTAATTTCATTAAGCGCGTTTATGGTTAATTAATATGGGATTAATTTAATTGAACTTCAATTTAAGATGGCAGGATTTTTGGTGGTGCCACTATTTTCAGGCCTGCCTCCAAAATTAGCGGCTTTAACTGGAATTTTTCCAGATTTAGAGTAGCTTTTCTAGGAAGAAACTGTTTGAGTCATAGCTTGGGCAAAATTCGACCAAATGGATATCAGGAAAAGATGTTCCTAGATGATTTCGACATTCTAAACACAATGGAGTAGGTTTCAGAGGAAGTGGGGCAATTATGTATGTGATTTTTCCACATTGAAGTTTAATGAAGCCTAGGGCCACCAAGGAGGAGGTCAAGCCCAAAACATCTATGGTACATTTGCAGAGCTTGAAGAGTCATCTTAGGGGTTTTGGGATGATCTAAGTCCATTGAAGCAAATTTCAGGAGTTGTATAGCATTGTAAACTGTACTTTTTTCCATTTTGAGAAAATACAGAGGTCCAAGCCATGGAGACTCGACCAAGGAGATGTAGCCCAGGAGGGGTGAACTCCTTTATCAAAACATTGTGTTAAGTGCTTTTCTTGATGGTTTGCTGTTCATTTGCTTATTGTTGTTCAACACTTTACTTTCATGCTTTTCTACTCATGATTACACATAAAACTTGACATAAAATTTAACTGTTTCCAATCACAAACAACATAAGAGAACCCTGCACATGAAGCAATTGACAAGCACATTTTTATAAATCTAAAGTTGAAATTAGCACAACAAAACTAACATTCAACTATGGATCAACCAAGGAAGCCTAGACCTGCTGACAGACGAGTGAAAACATGAGAATTTTGAATGTATGGCGATGTTGAGTGCAAACAAGATTGAATGATCATGCGTCAAATAGTTAGTGCAGGATTCGGAAAATGGGAAAACACACGTGTGTGAAGCGAGTCACTACAACGAATATTGTAAGTGCAGAACAGTGTCATGCATTCGACAGCAACGAGATGCAATGAAAAACTAAAATGATGCTTCTACAAGCTAACATGCATCAAAACGAAAACAAGCATCCATTGAAACCAAGCAGACGACACACACACAAAGCGAAATACAAAAAGTGATAGAAACACAACAAAAGACATGAAAAGCGGACTTACCCTAAAAAAGTTGAGTTGAATGTGCCAAAGACTCCTAGATGCAATGTGGGATGTTAGAGCTCCAAGATCGATGTGAGAAATGAGCTTTGCAACTTCGAATACAAAATTTCTGATAATATTGAGGCTTATGACGTGCATGCCATAAATCTAGGAAAAAGTGACACTTGGCGGGAGGTTTTTGAAATGGATTTTGCATGTAACCTCCAGCTGCTAAAAATTGATCCTAAAATCTGGGTATTTTTTTTTGTCTTTTTTCCTGGGAAAATTCAGCCCATGCATGCAAATCAATATTGTTCAGTCCTGGAGGGAATCAGTGAAACTGAAAGCACATGCAACAGTTTGCAAGCCCGAGGATTAGATTTGCGTAGTTTCTAGGCTGATCAAGACTAGTTGTCCCTCATGCATTGCACAATTTCTAGACTGAAGCCCTGGCTGCCAGTTAGAATTGCACAATTTCTGAGCTGAAGCCTAGTGTTGGGATGGATTGCACAGTTTCCAGAGGGAAGGTTACCTGGCTGGATTGCGCATTTCTGGAGCCCAACAGGCAGCCCAAAAATATTACAAATTTATGGAGGGAAGGTTAGTTCTCCTACATAATTGCGCAATTTTCAAGGGGATCATCTCAACCAAAAAAATGGCTAAGCCCGAATGACAGACAAGTTGACATGCACAGGCTGAAAAACCACTAAAACTCAGCTGAAGCCTATGTACTTACTTAGTGCAAGACACACTGTTAAGGATGGTTGGTAGGGAGGCTCCAAAACAAAGCTAAGGAAAAACTTTGGAGGGTTTTGTAGCCACTACAACATCTGGGTTTATGATGAAAAGTCAAGTCGACTAGTCTTGAAGAGGCACCCATTGAAGACTAGTTGTTACCCTCATGAGAAACTATAAGAAGGAAAGAGTTGTGGCTTGTTTTATCACCATCCAAGGATCATTCTCTCATTATCTACTCAAGAATAAGAGGGAATTACCTAAGGTAGACAAAAATCTTAGGGAGGTTGAAATGGGTGCTAGAAGGTATGTTGAGAAGCCCGAGTTTGCACAGGTGTGATGGAGAGGAGTCTCTGTAATTTCAGCCTCAAGTAAGTGGTCTTCTACACAAGATTTGAGGGATAATTCTCTATGGTTTATGCCCCAGGTTAGGGATATTTTTATGCATGCTTAGGCAACTGTCCAAGTGCTCTAAGTATCTGTTCCAAGCTTTGTGATTTTTATTGGAGATCCCTATGCATAAGTAGAGAGGGCCAAGGCCCTAGATGAGCTATATCCTCCCTGTTTTAAGGGTCTTCATGCCTCAGGCTATGCATAGAGGCCTATGAGAGATTTGATATATGAAAGGGGGCCAAAATACTCTTAAGTCTACTTAGAATAAGTGTGAGTAAGTGGATAAAGATAAGGTGATGCATTGATGTAGTATGGCTGACATGAAGAGAAATAAGTGGAGCAAAATTTGGGAGAGAAAATGCTCAAGTGGAGGGTTATTCCTAAAGTATTTAGGACAACAGTTTGTGCCCTAGTTAGGGATTCCTTCTAAGTATAATGTAACCACTCCATCTCACATTTACCCTCTTTTACAAGATCTCAAGGTAAAAATGAGTTGAGAGTTACTGTGATGTGACCCAACATCCAAGTTCTAGTTATCAAAGTGGGGTCTACTAACTGGAAACTTACTATAAGTTCTCAAGGACATTAGATCAGCTAGGTGTTAGACCACAACCCTTGGTGCTCAGACGCTCAGCTGGAACTTCTCTTTAACTAAGCTCATAACCTAGTTGCATGTATAAACCATTGTGAGTGTGGCTGGAAAGCTCCAACGGCATTCACAAGCCTCCCTCCATGCAATTGCAATTGAATTTTCTCAGTTCCGTGCATGTGGCCACGAAATCAGTGGCACATTTTCAGGGTTAGCCTACAAGCCATTACCCAAAACAACCCAAAAAATTTCCAGAATCAAGTTTAAAGTGATGACAAGTCTATATGATAAGTGATAAGGATAGATCTTGCTTAAAAGTTCCCAAACACACGAGAACATTTTTTCAAACACACAATAAACATAGTGACTATAGGTCATGAAGGCATATTTATTTAATGTCTCATTAATTTCACCAAGGAATCATCAAGAAGGCTCAATGTCCTCTCAAACTAGCTGTAACAACACTAGTTAGTCCATGCATTCCCATAACCATTCAATAGCTTATCAAATTATGAACAAGATCTATAACAAGAGCACATCAATTAACCATGCCTATAACCAGCATATAACTAAAATGAATCCATGACAAATCAATCATAAAATCAACACAATAACCAATGCATCTGCTCATTGATCACAATAAAGAAATAACTCATATTAACATATGAAAATACCAACCACGTTAGGGACTTCCACATACCACTTGACCATAGATTGGGCTGAACCAAATCTCTCTTTCAGTTGGTCACCCCCGTGCCATATTCCAAGCATGAATGTGGGATCTCATGGGATAAATCAAAATAGAACCGACCAGGGATTTCAGAGGCCACACCACCTCAAACCTCAACGAAAATGATTTCACTTAAATCTGTCCAAAAACAACTAACAACAAACATGCTTGGATGCCTCCAATTTTCTTCACCACATCCAAAGGAATTTTCATGTCTCCACCCATATGTCAAGAGTCCTAGGAGAAATCTCATCTCCACCCTTGACCATGTTTGGGAATTTCCTTGGACCACCTCACCGAGATCCAAAGTCTATCGGTCATCCAAAGCTTAAACCAAAACAAGGAACCCATAACACCATGGCCATCTAGAAAATGGAAATGCAAAGTTGTAAACCACTGTCAATCTAAGGAAATCCCATGCCAATGAAAACAAACATAAACAATAAACCAATGCATGCACCATGCATCAAATCCCAACATCCTAAATCACACATGCACACTATTACCTACAAATCCACAACTATTTCCCGCCCTTACTTGCTGTTGTCCAAACTTGTGCTTGCACTCCCTTGCTTGATATCTCTCCTTTTGTTGAACTTGATCAAAACTTGAGCAAAAGGTTTCCATTGATTCTCAGGTTCCTTTTTATCATTGATGTTTGATGTCTCTTTATTTTCTTTTCCTTTTTTTTTTTTTTCATTTTCCCTCTTTTTTTTCTATAATTTCCCTTTCATGCATATTTATGTCTCTTAATCTTCCCTTTCTCGAATTTTCCTTTATTTCTCATATTAAGTTGCCATTTATTGTCTTTTCCCGCCCTTACTTGCTATTTTCCAAACTTGTGCTTGCACTCCCTTGCTCTCCTTGCTTTTTTTCTCCCTTGCTTGATCTCTCTCCTTTTGCTGAACCTGATCAAAACTCGAGCAAAAGGTTTCCATTGATTCTCAGGTTCCTTTTTATCATTGATGTTTGATGTCTCTTCCTTTTCTTTTCCTTTTTTTTTCATTTTCCCTCTTTTTTTCTATAATTTCTGTTTCATGCATATTTATGTCTCTTAATCTTCCTTTTCTCGTATTTTCCTTTATTTCTCATATTAAGTTGCATTTATTGTCTTTTGCCTTTGCAAATTTCCATAGCCATTAACAAACCACAAGTGATTCTCAATATATTGTTTTCCCCTCCATTCATCTTGGAATATGTGTCCTATGACCTCGATTTAATTTATTTACATGGAAAATCAACTAAGGGCTGTTACAAACCCCTCCCCCTTCGGAGAACTCCATCCCCAGTGTTCTATGACATTTATGACCAAAGAAACATATTTCCTATGGAGCTTTATAACACAATTCGATGCAATATTTACAATTACAACTGCTAAAAACATGACTAACATACGGCTTATGGAGCTTTATAAACACAACTCAATGCAATATTTACAATAATATACACATATATACATATGAACATTTTCTTCAACCAACAAATAAAAGGGTACTATGTCGCATCCACAACAAGGAAGTCTAGAGGCTCATGCCTTCACCCTCAAAAGTAGTACCAGGGATTCACCTTATTATGAGGAACTCCAAAATCCACTTCCAAAATCAAATCCTACCTCAATATCCAACACTACTTGTTCTTTTCAATGAACATTTGTTGACCCATTGTTCCCGAGCACAATCCCAAGTGCTTATGATTTGATCTGAAAATTCTAATGACCAAAAAAAATATATTCCTTGGACTTCCCTACTTTTCTTCCCAGTACTTCGAGCAATTCGACCATCGCCTTCAATGTAGTCACTCACCTTCCAAGTTAAAGCACCCTCTTCTCTACTTCTTAGTCCGTTGGGTGATCCATTCCTTGGCAAGGTTTCCTTGCATCAAAAGGTCCAAAAACCAAGACATATTCCTACCTCAAAGCCATCATACTGGTTATAATATGCATATGGAAATCAATGGACACTATTGGGTACTAGTGTCCCACAATGGCCCTGCTCCTTAATGCTTTACTAGCACACTGTTGCATGTTCCAACTCTTTTCACTACTAAGACTCTTGCAGTTAGTTCCAACCACGCAAACCTAGGAATTTCCATGCTTTCTTGTACCAAGCACATAAATTCCATTACACTCAAAATATATTGTAATAAATTCAAATAATACCTCATTGGTAGCTCGTTAATAAGGTGATACTTGCAATTATATTTAATTCCTATCACAACAAGTCAAATTAGCTCCTTGATCAAATCATCATGTATAAACATATCACATCCAATTGGCTTGAAACTAAACCATCATAAATCATAATCCTAGATTATGTTCATAATTTTGAAATTAAAAACAGAAATGAAATATTGATACTTATCTTTAAAATGGTTCTTTGCTTCTCACTTTGTTCTTTGTCTTTTCTGTACACACAGAGAATCAATTTCCAAACCCAACAAGCACTTAGTGCCTTATTTTTTCTTTGACCACATACCCACATTGGATTGGTTGCCAAACTCGGCAAGCATCCATTGCCTTCTCTTCCATATGCAGTATCAACAACAAGGGCATCCATAGACTATATTGCCTATACCCTCAATATCAACAACAAGGGTATCCAAAGACTATACCACCTCTACCCTTAGTATCAACAACTCAAGACTGGCCTCTTCCTAAGCTTTCCAAGGCTCCAAGGACTACTATCTAAACCCATAGCCTCCAGGGAATCCAAGCTGTTAAATGGCTCTAACCTACAACCTCCAAAGAACCCAAGTTGTTACAGGGCTCTAGAGACCATGTCCCAACCCACAACCTTTGGGTATCCCGAGAAGCAATCCCCTTCACAACATGTACACATACACACAATGTACAACACAACACATACATGTACACACTGTACAACACAAAAAATACATATGTCACAATACAATAACTACACAATACACATGACACAGTACCACATGTACACAACACAACATGTACACAACAATAGTACTACGCATCTAGAGACCACCTTGTCTCTACTAGTCAACCTTGCCTCTAGTATCTTTCCCAAGCCTTACTGTATGCATCCACAACCCAAATCCTGGGTTTGTGGCTCTTTCCGCTTATCCATGCTTTTCCCAGCATGTCACATATCACAGTGCTTTGATTCCGTTGATGTATTCTTCAGCATTTCCTACCATACGATAAGCATATGCATAGTTATAAACATATAAAATCAAAATCATATCCACATGATACTTAAACTCATAGATATCCCAGGGCTACTCTTCCCACTTGATTCCTCTTGAACCAAGAACCTTTTCATGCCATTCACCCACATAAAAAAATCATTCTTCCACAAGAATGATCCCTAACAACACTATCATAAAATGAAATTCACACACACACACACACATTAGCATAATCATGATCACAACATAACAATTACCAATGTTCATAAGATGAAGCTTAAGAGAACTGCCTTTATCCATGCAGTGCATGCACAACATTGAGAACAACAGTTCCCAACTTAGCCAAGGCATCTGTTACTTTAATCCCATTTACTTTACCTTTCCTATTACCTTTCTCATGACTGTCTTGTCATTGTCCATTTACCCCAATGGAACCAACCAACCCAACTCGTTGTCATATTCTTTCCTTCAGCTGCCCTTTGTTCATGCATTAGGCTTCATTAAGGTCTTGCATTACTTTTTAGGTTTCACTCAGCACTCCTCGAGCTCCATTATCTTTCCTCTTTCCCCCAATCAATTCCCAATACCATCAAAACACAAAAGGAAAGAACAACAAGGAAAGATAAAGGAAACATGGAAACCAAACAAAAATATAACACCACAAACAAAGTGGTATGGCCATGCACCAATCACAGTCAAAACTGCAAATCAAGCACAAACAAATCAAAAAACACCAAAAGCATAAAAATTTCAACAGACACCGTGACTCAGCCCCCATGGGTTCCCAGTGCTTCCAAGGGTTTCTGAATAAAAGCTCAACCCAAGACTTCTTCAAGATCTATGGAAGTCTCTTTTTCCATGCAATTCCCTACATCATACCGCTAGTGCATTAATAAATCTAAAAATATGCTAGTTACCTTGCCCTGTTGTACCCAACACACTGCCCTGCAACTCAACACATACACATATCATCTCTCAAGGGATTCCAATTCCCTTGACGAATTCAACTATAATTAGAAACCAACTATAATGCCTGCATACGATCAATCATCTTCCATGTAGCTTCCTCGACCCAACGTTCCTCCACTGCACTTTAACTTTCTCTATTGCTCGGCCTTGGAGCATGAGATTATTCTGCTGCAGGATGCATTGAGGCTTTGCCATGATTTTTCTGCACCACTCTGATGCAAAGGGAAAACCTTCCTACGATGTTCTCCACCACAGGTTCAACACCACAATGCTTTTCTACCATTTCCTTTATTCTAATGCTCCTTAGACTGAGATCCATGTCCTTTCTGAGTTGCATTGAATTTATTACATAGAACCAAATTTTCCCTTGTCACCTACATCTTGAGATATTTCTCACTCGAACCATTTTCTTTTAGTCTTTTCATTACTTTTCCACTCACATTTGAAGTCATGCACTTTGATTTCTCATAACAATGCTTTAGCTTTCTAATGGCTTCCTCCAATGGGCGAGGCTCATCAAACTCAATATGGTCTTTGAATGGTAATGGTAGTCCACTGATGAACCTTTAGATATTTTATTTATCTTCTTTGAGATATGACACATATCTCAACAACTCTAGAAATATGGTTATATACTCTTCATCTGTCATGGAACCCATCCTAAGCTCATAGAATTCCTTGGCCTTTCCATCATAATATCTCTTAGAGTAATCATAATTTTTGAATAATTTTTTCATCCCAAGCAACCATGCTTCTGAATCTTTTGACTTAGTCAACTCACCATCAAAAGCAGGAGGTTTGACTTTCTTGAATTCTTCTAGAAAGTACTCCCTCTCACTCCTATAAGGATGCTGACAATTATGGTGATGATGTCTCCCAAAAGAAAAGCTAGAATAAAATCCAAAAGTACTAGCTCGTGTTTTTAATGGAGCTCACAATCCATCTACACACATAAGCCATTGTGAGTGTGGATGGAAAAATCTAGCTACACGTAAAAGCCTCCCTCCATGTGGTTGTTGCCAAATTTTCTTAGTTCCACGCATGCGACTATGAAACCAGTGCCACATTTACAGGGCTAGCCTACAAGTCACTGGCCAAAACAACCCAAAACATTCTAGAATCAAGTTTAAAGTCATCACAAGTCTACATGATAAGCGATAACGCTAGATCTTGCTTAGAAGTTGCCAAACACATGAGAAAATTCAATAAAAAACATGGTAAACACAAGGATTACAAGTCATGAATGCATATTTGTTCAATGTCTCCTTAACTTCATCAAGGAATCATCAAGAAGGCTCAATTCCATCTCAAACTGCCTGCAACAACACTAGTTAGCCCATGCATTCACATAGCCATAACTTATGAAATCATGAACAAAATCCATAATAAGAGCACATTATTTAACCATGTCTATAACCAACATAAACCAAAATGAATCCATAAAAATCAGGCTTAAAATCAACACAATAACTAGTACATGTGCTCATTGATCACAATAAGAAAATAATTCATATAAACATATGCAAATGCCAACCAAGTTAGGGACTTCCACATACCACCCAACCATAGATTGGACTAAACCAAATATCTCTTTTATCCAATCACCCCCATGCCATATTCCAAGCATGAATGTGGGATCACATGGGATAACTCAAAATAGAATTAACCAGGACTTCCATAGACCAATCCATCTCAACCCTCAACCACATTCATTTCAACTAAACTGGTCAAAAAATTACTAACACCAAACACGCTTAGATGCCTCCAACTTTATTCACCACATATAGAGGAATTTTCCTGTCTTCACCCATTCGTCAAGAGTTCCAGGAGAAATCCCATCTCTGCCCATGACCCTTGGGAATTTCCCAAGACCACCTCACCAGGATCCAAAGTCTATTGACCATCAAAAGATTAAACCAAAATGAGGAACCCCCAAACACCTTGCCTATCCAGGAAATGGAAAGGCAAGGCTATAAACCACTTTCAATCCAGGAAAATCCCATACGAATGACATCAAACATAAACAATAAACTAATGCATGCACCATGCATAAAATCTTAGCATGGTAAATCATGAATGCACACTATTACCTACAAATCCACAACTATTTTTTGCCCTTGCTTGCTATTGTCCAAACTTTTGCATGTGTTCCCTTGCTTACTTTCTCCCTTGTTTGTTCTCTCTTCTTTCACTGAACTTGATCACAAGATGATCAAGATTTTTCCATTGATTCTCAGGTTCCTTTTTATCATTGATGTCTGATCTCTCTTCCTTTCTTTTTCTTTTTTTCCTTCATTGTCCCTCATTTTTTCTATAATTTCCCTTTCATGCATATTTATGTCTCTTCATCTTCATTTTCTCCTCTTTTCCTTTATTTCTCATGTTAAATTCAATTTATTTCCTTTTTCCTTTGCCAATGCCTTTAAAAATTTCCATATCCATTAATAAACCACAAGTGATGCCCACTATAATGTTTTCCCCTCCATTCATCTTGGAATACATGTCTCATGACCTTGGTTTAATTTATTTACATGGAAAATCAACCTAAGGCTAGTACATATACATTTCCCTTGTTTTTCGCTGTCCAAGAGTTTAAATAGATCGCTTAAGATCTTACAATCAATGGAAGGGATGATACCCTAAGATGGTTTTGACTCATCTGGGTTATCCCTACAATGAGGGTCACAAACTTGAGTGTAGTTGCACATGTATTTCAAGGTGTCAACATAACATAAAGAGGGTTGTGATTGCTCTACCTTGTGTATAAAAGTATGAGTGAGTGGACTGAAGTGGGGCTTGTTCATGGCTTGGAGGAAGAAGGGGTAAAGAAGGAATATTAGTGGAGAAGTGTGGAGGCTTGTTCATAGACATTAAAAAACAGTGTAGGGGGAAGTCTATATACAATGGTTGGAAGGCTATTAGTGGCTTCTTGGGTAGCCTTGTGTTGTGGAAAAGTGACGGACTTGTTACAAAAAGAAGGATATACATTTCACGCCTTAATACTTTACCTTTGGAGGATCAAAAGGGAAACTAAGAGGGCTAGTTATAAAGCCCTAGTTCTATGATTTTCAGTGGGTCAAATCAGAGAAAAGATGGAAACCTCCAAGCCTTAATTTTTGTCACCTTTGGAGCAGCAAGGAGATGGATAGTGGGTATATTAGGAAGACCCTAAGAACGTGATCTATTGGAGTAGTAGAGGTCATTATTAGAGGGAAGTTATTGAAGTCCCAAAGAGAAATCCATCTTAATGGAGCAAGATGGCTACTAGTGGGTAGATCTGCAAGTCAAAGTTCAATAATCTTGGAGCAACCAAGTGTGGTTGATAGTGGTAGATTGGATAGCTAGAGATGCAGTTGCAGTGATCTACAAATGGAGAGAAAAATTACCTGTTAGCGCTCAAATCTACCTTAGGCTGAAATAAGGTAAAACTCAAGGCTACATCAAACCACGCTCAGCCTCGTAGCTAGCCCTACGAGGACAGGAGAGGGCTCTCTCCGGGTCTATCTCGGAAAAGGTAATCA
>APFE031758435.1:2826-15514 GCA_000404065.3 Pinus taeda | reverse complement strand
AAATCTCAAATCTGTTCTTTTTCCCCAAAACAGGATTATTCGGTTCTTCATAAAAAGATATTGTTACAACAGAGATAACAAGAATGCTATCTTCATGATAATCCAGATAATCATGTCTTCGTACTGCTGCCACTATTCTTCAAAAAGCTCTTCCAGAATCGCAAATTACGGCCAACGGAATTTGCGTGTTTGACGGCTGTTTCAGCAACTGGGTCAGCTGTTTCAGCAACGGAGTCAGCTGTTTCAGCAACGGAGTCAGCTGTTTCAGCAACGGCTGCAATGCTTATCTGCAACCTCTGGATTTGTATTAGCAATGATATACTTCGATTAATGATAAAATATAAGAGTATTGTGGAATTAAATGTAAAACAGATTAATCATATAATAAAGAAGAGGTTTTTGTATACCTTGGGAAAAAGTGGATGAAGATGATACTGGGATTCATGGTTATAAAGGTAAAATGGTATCAAAATATGTGGCAAAAATGATACATAGTGGGGTCCTAACACCTCCTATATTGGAACCTTACTAATGTCAATACCTAATAACTTTTATAAGAGTTTATTTAAAGTTTCATTTTGAAAAGACCTTGGTCTCAAAGCTTGTTAGAAAGGAGCATGATGGTAGGCACAATGTTATTGAAGATTGTTTGATGCTCGTACTACTACAATGTGATTTTATGAGTATGAAACATGGTCACTTATTAGGAATTTTGTAGGAAAATGTGTTGATTACATATATCCTTATGTCACCATCAACCTCACAATAGAACACTTTATTTCATTATTACAAATGTCACTGCTCAATTATGTATTAGAGTTCTCTAATTGCTTTTAGGTATTTCATGAAAAACTATTGACTCAGACAAGTAGGAAAAATAATGGTATTTGGTTATTAGCTCCATAGGAAAAGTTTTGGTGTCAAACATAACATAAATAGTTGACAAGTTTTTCTAAGCAGTTTCAATAACCAGTGAATCTTCTCAACTCATGTAACTTGCATAAAATTTTAGTAGTTTAGAAATTAAGTTTTGTTCCATGCATCCAAGGTTTCTTTTATAAATCATTGCATAATCCAACTCACAGTCCATTATTTTTGCAAAATTTAGCAATCAACATTAGTTTCAAAAGTACAAAATAAATCACTTTCACTCTAAGATCAAAACATTATAGTATGATATCAAGCATATTGTTATTTTTGTAATTTTTTGTAGTAGTCATAAGAATTCTTCAATAGCTACCATAATTATTGTAAAAAGTTTTGTTTCAAGAATAACTTGTGAACAAGTTCAATATTCAAGGCCTTAAACAAGTATATAGTTAGGATATCTAAGCATTCAAAGGTTAACATAAACAAATTCAAACTTCATTAAAAAAGCAGTTCTATCCTCTATATAGATTCTAAGCCTAAGAGCCTCTCCCTAGTATTACACCAAGCATTGTTGAAGGATACTGGAAAAAGGTTGAAAGGAAGTTTGAGACTCTCCAAATAGGCAGTGGAATTTACTATGTATATCATAGTAACTCATAGCTCATCTACCTAATGTTAAATATAATACCTCCTATATTGAAACCTTCCTAATGTCAAGACCTAATACCCTTTCTAAGAGTTTATTTAAAGTTTCATTTTGAAAAGACTTGGGTCTTAGAGCTTGTTAGAAAGGAGATTGCTCGTAGGCATAGAGTTATTGAAGATTGTTTGATGCTCATACTAATCTAATGCGCTTTTATGAATATGAAGCATGGCCACTTATTTGGTATTTGTTTGGGAAATATGTTGATTCCATATATCCCTATGTCACCATCAACCTCATAGCAGGAGGCATTTTATTTTATTATTACAAATATCACTGCTCAATTGTGTCTTCGAATTCTCCAATTTCTTTCAGGTATTTCATTAAAACCTAATTGATTCAGACAAGCAGGAAAAATGATGGTATTTGGTTGTTACCTCCTTAGGAAAGGTTTTGGCATCAAACATAACATAAATAGTTGACAAGTTTTTCTAAGCAGTTTCAATAATCTGTGAATCTTCTAAGCTCATGTTACTTGCATAAAATTTTAGTAGTTTAGAAATTAAGTTTTGTTCCATGCATCCAAGGTTTCTTTTATAAAACTTTGCATAATTCACTTACAGTTCATTGTTTTTGCAATATTTAGAAATCAACATTAGTTTCATAAGTACAAAATAAATCACTTTCACTCTAAGATAAAAAGGTTACAGTATGATTTCAAGAATATTATTATTTTTGTAAATTTTCTAGTAGTCATAACAATTCTTTAGTAGACACCATAATTATTGTAAAATTTTTTATTTCGAGACTAACTTGTGAACAAGTTCAAGATTCAAGGCATTAAATAAGTATATAGTTAGCAGATCCAAGGATTCAAAGGTTAACATAAAAAACTTCAATCTTAATTCAAAAAATAGTTCTATCCTTTATATATATTCTAAGCCTAAGAGCCTCTCCCAAGTATAACACCAAGCATTGTTGAAGGACACTAGAAAAATGTTGAAAGGAAGTTATGACACTCTCCAAATAGGTAGTGTAATTGACTATGTATCTCATAGTACCTCATACCTCACCTACCTAATCTTAAATATAATACCTCCTATATTGGAACCTTCCTAATGTCAAGGCCTAATACCCTTTTTAAGAATTTATTTGAAGTTTCATTTTGAAAAGACTTGGGTCTCAGGGCTTATTAGAAAGGAGGCTGCTGGTAGGCATAGAGATATTGAAGATCGTTTGATTCTCATACTACTCCAATGTGATTTTATGAATATGAAACACCATAAAAAATTTGCTATTTGTTTAGAAAATGTATTGATTACTTCTATCCTTATATCACCATCAACCTCACAATAGGAGGCATTTTATTTTATTATTACAAATGTCACTACTCATTTGTGTGTTTGAATTCTCCAATTGCTTTGGGGTATTTCATCAAAATATATTGAGTCAAACAAGTAGGAAAAATGATGGTATTTGGTTATTACCTCCACAAGAATGCTTTTGGCATCAAACATAACATAAATAGTTGAAAAGTTTTTCTAAGCAATTTCAATAACTAGCGAATCTTATCATCTCATGTAACTTGAATGAAATTTTAGTAGTTTAGAAATTAAGTTTTGTTCCATGCATTCAAGATTTCTTTTATAAAACATTGCATAATTCAGCTTACAGTTCATTGTTTTTGCAATATTCATAAATCAACATTAGTTTTAGAAGTACAAAATAGATCACTTTCACTCTAAGATCAAAAGTTAGAGTATGATTTGAAGCATATTGTTATTTTTGTAAAATTTTCTAGTAGTCGTAAGAATTCTTCAGTAGCTACCATAATTATTGTAAAAGTTTTGTTTCAAGATTAACTTGTGAGAAGTTCAAGATTCAAGGCCTTCAACAAGTATATAGTTAACAGATCCAATGATTCAAAGGTTAAAATCAACAAATTCAGACTTCATTAAAATAAATAGTTCTATCCTTCATATAGATTCTAAGCCTAAGAGCCTCTTCCCAAGTATAAAACAAAGCATTTTTGAAGGATATTGGGAAAACGTTGAAAGAAAGTTATGAGACTCTCCAAATAAGCAGTGGAATTTATAATGTATATCATAGTACCTCATACCTCACCTACCTAATATTAAATATAATACCTCCTATATTGGAACCTTCCTAATGTCAAGGCCTAATACCCTTTCTAAGAGTTTATTTAATGTTTCAATTTTAAAAGACTTGGGTCTCAGAGCTTTTTAGAAAGGAGGCTACTAGTAGGCATAGAGTCATTGAAGATCGTTTGATGCTCATACTATTACAATGTGCTTTTATGAATATGAAACATGGCCACTTATTTGGAAAATGTGTTGATTACATATATCCTTATGTCACCATCAACCTCACAATAGGAGGCATTTTATTTTATTATTACAAATGTAATTGCTCAATTATGTCTTCGAATTCTCCAATTGCTTTTAGATATTTCATCAAAACCTATTGATTTAGACAAGTAGGAAAAATGATGGTATTTGGTTATTACCTCCACAGGAAAGGTTTTAGCATCAAACATAACATAGATAGTTGAAATTTTTTTCTAAACAATTTCAATAACCAACTAATCTTCTCAGCTCATGTAACATAAAATTTTAGTAGTTTAGAAATTAAGTTTTGTTCCATGCCTCCAAGGTTTATTTTATAAAACATTGCATAATTCAACTTATAGTTCATTGTTTTTGCAATATTTAGTAATCAACATTAGTTTCAGAAGTACAAAATAAATCACTTTCACTCTAATATGAAAAAGTTACAGTATGATTTCAAGCATATTATTATTTTTGTAAATTTTTCTAGTAGTAATAAGAACTCTTTAGTAGATCTAAGGACTCAAAGGTTAACATCAAAATATTCAAACTTTGTTAAAAAAAATAGTTCTATCCTTCATGTAGGTTCTAATCTTGAGAGCCTCTCCCAAGTATAACACCAAGGTTTTTTGAAGGATACTGGAAAAATGTTGAAAGGAAGTTATGCGACTCTTTGAATAGGCAGTGGAATTTACTATGTATCTCATAGTAACTCATACCTTACCTACCTAATCTTAAATATAATACCTCCTATATTGGAACCTTCCTAAATGTCAAGACCTAATATCCTTTCTAAGAGTTTATTTAAAGTTGCATTTTGGAAAGACTTGTGTCTCAGAGTTGGTTAGAAAGGAGGCTGCTGGTAGGCATAGAGTCATTGAAGATCGTTTGATGCTCATAATACAATAATGTGATTTTATGTATGAAACATGGTCACTTATTTGGTATTTATTTGGAAAATGTGTTTATTACATATATTCTTATGTCACCATCAACCTCACAACACGAGGCATTTTATTTAATTATTACAAATGTCACTGCTCAATTGTGTCTTCGAATTCTCCGATTTCTTTAAGGTATTTCATCAAAACCTATTGATTCAGACAAGTAGGAAAAATGATGGTATTTGGTTGTTACCTCCATAAGAAAGGTTTTGACATCAAACATAACATAAGTATTTGACAAGTTTTTCTAAGCAGTTTCAATAACTAACGAATCTTCTCAGCTCATGCAACTTGCATTAAATTTTAGTAGTTTAGAAATTAAGTTTTGTTCCATGCATCTAAGGTTTATTTTATAAAATGTTGTATAGTTCAACTTACAGTTCATTAAGTTTGCAATATTTAGCAATCAACATTAGTTTCAGAAGTACAAAATAAATCACTTTCACTCTAAGATAAAAGATTTACAGTGTGAATTCAAGCTTATTGTTATTTTTGTAAATTTTTCGAGTAGTCATAAGAATTCTTCAGTGGCTACCATAATTATTGTAAAATGTTTTGTTTCAAGACTAACTTGTGAACAAGTTCAAGATTCAAGGCCTTAAAGAAATATATAGTTAGCAGATCCAAGGATTCAAAGGTTAACATCAACAACTTCAAACTTCATTAAAAAAAATAGTTTTATCCTTCATATAGATTCTAAGCCTAAGAGCCTCTACCAAGTATAACACTGAGCATTGTTGAGGGATACTAGAAAAAGGTTGAAAGGAAGTTATGAAACTTCCGAATAGGAAATGGAATTGACTATATATCTCATAGCACCTCATATCTCACCTACATAATCTTAAATATAGTACCTCCTATATTAGAACCTTCTTAATATCAAGACCTAATACCCTTTCTAAGAGTTTATTTAAAGTTTCATTTTGAAAAGACTCGGGACTCAGAGCTTGTTAAAAAGGAGGCTGCTGGTAGGCATAGAGTTACTGAAGATCGTTTGATGCCATACTATTACAATGTACTTTTATGAATATGAAACATCGTCACTTCTTTGGTATTTGTTTGGAAAATGTTTTGATTACATATATCCTTGTGTCACCATCAACCTCGCAACAGGAGGAATTTTAATTTATTATTACAAATGTCACTGCTCAATTATATCTTTTAATTCTCCAATTTCTTTCAGGTATTTCTTGAAAACCTATTGATTTAGACAAGTAGGAAAAATGATGGTATTTGGTTATTACCTCCATAGGAAAGGTTTTAGCGTCAAACATAACATAAATAGTTGACAAGTTTTTCTAAGCAGTTTCAATAACAAGCGAATCTTCTCAGCTCATGTAACTTGCATCAAATTTTAGTAGTTTAGAAATTAAGTTTTGTTCCATGGATCCAAGGTTTCTTTTACAAAACATTGCATAATTCAACTTACAGTTCATTTTTTTGCAATATTTAGCAATCAACATTAGTTTGTTGGACATTGAATTAACTATTGCTCCCCGTGTTTTTCGTGACATGGACTAATTGCCTCTCATGGATCCTTGTCTCTGGAAATGTGATCATTGAATAACACCTACGTTTTTTGGTTTAACGACAATTGTGATTCCCAAAAATTAGGTTAAGAGCGTAGGTCACGAGTTCGATGCACACCCATCTCAAATTGGAGGTAGATTGTTGGACATTGGATAAACCAACACTGCCCATGTATTTCGCGACATGGAGTAACCACCTCTTGTGGATCCTTATCTCTAGCAATGCGATCATTGACTAACACCTGCGGGTTTTGATGTAACGAAAATCATGATTCCCAACAAGTTTCATAAGTACAAAATAAATCACTTTCACTCTAAGATAAAAAAGTTATAGTATCATTTCAAGCATATTATTATTTTTGTAAATTTTTCCATTAGTCATAAGAATTCTTTAGTAACTTCAATAATTATTGTAAAAAGTTTTGTTTCAAAACTAACTTGTGAAACAATTCAAGATTCAAGGCCTTAAAGAAGTAAATAGTTAGCAGATCCAAGGATTCAAAGGTTAATGTCAACAACTTCAAAATTCACTAAAAAATAGAGTTCTATCCTCCATATATATTCTAAGCCTAAGAGCCTCTCCCATGTATAACGCCAAGCATTTTTGAAGGGATACTGGAAAAATGTTGAAAGTAAGTGATGAGAATATCCAAATAGGTAGTGGAATTGACTATGTATCTCATAGTATCTCATAACTCACCTACCTAATCTTAAGTATAATACCTCCTATATTGGAACCTTCCTAATGTCAAGACCTAATACCCTTTCTAAGAGTTTCTTTAAAGTGGCACTTTGAAAAGACTTGGGTCTCAGATCTTGTTAGAAAAGAGGTCGCTAGTAGGCATAAAGTTATTGAATATTGTTTGATGCTAATACTACTCCAATGTGATTTTATGAATATCAAACATGGTCACTTCTTTAGTTTTTGTTTGGAAAATTTGTTGATTACATATATCCTTATGTCACCATTAACCTCACAATAGGAGGAATTTTATTTTATTATTACAAATGTCACTGATTGATTGTGTCTTCGAATTCTCTAATTTCTTTAAGGTATTTCATCAAAACCTATTGATTCACACAAGTAGGAAAAATGATGGTAATTGGTTACTACCTCCATAGGAAAGGTTTTGGCATCAAACATAACATAAACAGTTGTTAAGTTTTTCTAAACAATTTCAATAACCAACGAATCTTCTCAGCCCATGTAACTTGCATAAAATTTTAGTAGTTTAGAAATTAATTTTTCTTCCATGCATCCAAGGTTTCTTTTATAAAACATTGCATAATTCAACTTACAATTCATTGCCTTTTCAATATTTAGCAATCAACATTAGTTTCAAAAGTATAAAATAAATCACTTCCACTCTAAGATAAAAAAAAATTACGGTATGATTTCAAGCATATTGTTATTATTGTAAATTTTTCCTCAACCATAAGAATTCTACAAAAGCTATCATAATTATTGTAAAAAGTTTTATTTCAAGGCTAACTTTCGAACAAGTTCAAGATTCAAGGCCTTAAATAAGCATATAGTTAACAAAGCCAAGGATTCAAAGGTTAACATCAAAAAATTCAAACTTCATTAAATTTTTTTTTTATCCTTCATATAGATTCTAAGCCTAAGAGCCTCTACCAAGTATAACACTGAGCATTGTTGAGGGATACTAGAAAAAGGTCGAAAGGAAGTTATGAAACTTTTCGAATAGGAAATGGAATTGACTATATATCTCATAGTACCTCTTATCTCACCTACATAATCTTAAATATAATACCTCCTATATTGGAACCTTCATAATATCAAGACCTAATATCCTTTCTAAGAGTTTATTTAAAGTTTCATTTTGAAAAGACTTGGGTCTCAGATCTTATTAAAAAGGAGGCTGTTGGTAGGCATAGAGTTACTGAAGATTGTTTGATTCCATACTACTACAATGTGCTTTTATGAATATGAAACATGGTCACTTCTGTGGTATTTGTTTGAAAAATGTTTTGATTACATATATCCTTGTGTCACCATCAACCTCACAACAAGAGGAATTTTAATTTATTATTACAAATGTCACTGCTCAATTGTATCTTTGAATTCTCCAATTTCTTTCAGGTATTTCATCAAAACCTATTGATTCATACAAGTACGAAAAATGATGGTATTTGGTTATTACATGCACAGGAAAGGTTTTGGCATCAAACTTAACATAAATAGTTGACAAGTTTTTCTAAGCAGTTTCAATAACTAGCGAATCTTATTATCTCATGTAACTTGAATGAAGTTTTAGTAGTTTAGAAATTAAGTTTTGTTCCATGCATCCAAGGTTTCTTTTATAAAACATTGCATAATTCATCTTACAGTTGATTGTTTTTGCAATATTCAAAAATCAACATTAGTTTTAGAAGTACAAAATAAATCACTTTCACTCTAAGATCAAAAGTTAGAGTATGATTTGAAGCATATAGTTATTTTTCTAAAATTTTCCTGTAGTCATAAGAATTCTTTAGTAGTTACCATAATTATTGTAAAAATTTTTGTTTCAAGACTAACTTGTGAGAAGTTCAAGATTCAAGGCCTTAAGGAAGTATATAGTTAGCATATCTAAGGATTCAAAGATTAACATCAACAACTTCAAGCTTCATTAAAAAGAATAGTTCTATCCTTCATATAGATTCGAAGCCTAAGAACCTCTCCCAAGTATAACGCCAAGCATTGTGCAAGGATACTAGAAAAAGGTTGAAATGAATTTATGAGACTCTCCAAATAGGCAGTGGAATTGACTATGTTTCTCATAGTATGTCATACCTCACCTAGCTAATCTTAAATATAATACCTCCTATATTGGAACCTTCCTAATGTCAAGACCTAATACCCTTTCTAAGAGTTTATTTAAAGTTGCATTTTGAAAAAGACTTGGGTTTCAAAGCTTGTTAGAAAGGAGGCTATTGGTAGGCATTGAGTTATTGAAGATCTATTGATGCTCATACTAATCTAATGTGCTTTTACGAATATGAAACATGGTCACTTATTTGGTATTTCTTTGTAAAGTGTTTTGGTTACATATATCCTTGTGTCAACATCAACCCCACAACAGGAGGAATTTTATTTTATTATTACAAATGTCATTGTCAATTGTGTCTTTGAATTCTCCAATTGCTTTCATGTATTTCACCAAAACCTATTGATTCAAACAAGTAGGAAAAATGATGGTATTTGGTTTTACCTACACAGGAAATGTTTTGGCATAAAACATAACATAAATAGTTGACAAGTTTTTCTAAGCAGTTTCAATAACCAGCGAATCTTCTCAGCTCATGTAACTTGCATAAAATTTTAGTAGTTTAGAAATTAAGTTTTGTACCATGCATCTAAGGTTTCTTTTATAAAACATTGCATAATTCAATTTATAGTTCACTTTTTTTTCAATATTTAGCAATCAACATTAGTTTCAAAAGTACAAAATAAATCACCTTCACTCTAAGATAAAAAAAATTACAGTATGATTTCAAGCATATTGTTATTTTTGCAAAATTTTCCAGTGGTCATAAGAATTCTTCATTAGCTAACATAATTATTGTAACAATTTTTGCTTCAAGACTAACTTGTGAACGAGTTCAAGATCCAAGGCCTTAAAGAAGTATATAGTTAGTAGATACAAGCATTTAAAGGTTAACATCAATAGCTTCAAGTTCATTTAAAAAACTAGTTATACCCTTCATATAGATGCTAAGCCTAAGAGCCTCTCCCAAGTATAACACCAAGCATTGTTGAAGGATAGTGGAAAAAGGTTGAAATGAATTTATGAGACTCCCTGAATAGGCAGTGGAATTGACTATGTATCTCATAGTACATCATACCTCACCTACCTAATATTAAATATAGTATCTCCCATATTGGAAAATTCCTAATGTCAAGACGTAATACACTTTCTAAGAGTTTATTTAAAGTTGCATTTTGAAAAGACTTTGGGTCTCACAGGTTGTTATAAAGGAGGTTGCTGGTAGGCATAGAGTTATTGAAGATCTTTTGATGCTCATACTAGTCCAATGTGATTTTATGAATATGAAACATGGTCACTTATTTGGTATTTGTTTGGAAAATGTTTTGATTACATATATCCTTGTGTCAGCATCAAACTCA
This sequence comes from Pinus taeda, assembly GCA_000404065.3. Taxonomy (NCBI): domain Eukaryota; kingdom Viridiplantae; phylum Streptophyta; class Pinopsida; order Pinales; family Pinaceae; genus Pinus; species Pinus taeda. Next base: position 5,048 of record APFE031758435.1, on the reverse strand, counting down.
TAACATGAGGAATTTTATTTTATTATTACAAATGTCACTACTCAATTGTGCCTTTGAATTCTCTAATTGGTTTAAGGTATTTCATAAAAACCTATTGATTTAGGTAAGTAGGAAAAATGATGGTGTTTGTTATTACCTCCACAAGAGAGGTTTTGGCATCAAACATAACATAATTAGTTGACCTTTTTCTAAGTAGTTTCAATAACCAACGAATCTTCTTAGCTCATGTAACTTGTGTTACACAGCAATTTGTCACCGTCCTTGTTACCCTTCTCCCGCATCTTGGAGGACTCATTTCGGGACCTACGAGAAGTGACATGACCTGCAAACACTTGCATTACATTCCCCTGAACATGAACTTCATTTGCCCTGAAGACATCTCCTGCTAAAAACCCATAAAAATAGCCCTTTTTCCATTGGCGCGGTTCCATAGTGCAGCACTCGCACCAATGGGGGAAATCCTCCAAAGAGGGCGTGCCAGTTGGCGCTCTGTCACAGAGTCGCACTCGTGCCAACCATAATCAACGGTGTTTTTTAAGAAACAAACAGTGGAAGATTCATCCTAACAAATTCCTGGACTAAATCTATCTTGAGTTGGGTGGTTTGGCTATGGATTTCCATAGAGAGGAAGTGGTTTGCCACCTCTCATGGAATCTTCTTTAGTGATAAAGCCAATCCCATGATTATTGTGGATGATCCCAACTCCCCTTCCTCCAGCTTGTCCATTTTCCTTGGCAAGCTAGTTCCAGAGATTGAGAATTGTCAAGTTACCAAGAGATTCATGTTGCAAGAGTCTTCTTTATTCCCATAAGGCCAAATCTAAGTAAGGATATTCTTGTCTAATAACCAAGGAGAGAGAGGCTTGTTCCCATTCCCAACAAGCTTTACAAGACATGTGCTATTGATCACCCAACCAAAGGAGGATTTGACGTCAGAACTATGGTTGTATTCTTCTTTGTTTATCATTAATAAATGACTATTGTTATGGTTCCACGCTTATTGTTCTTTGTAATGATGATGAGTTATATCCTTTCTGACTGATATATAGTTGCATTTGCTGGATTTTATGTTTGTGGTTGTGTCGTTCTTTGTATGTGCAGGTGTCCATTCACGGAGATCGTGGGGATCATGATCTGCCGGAGCAAAGGAACATGAGCGTCAACTCTTCTACAAGCACTAGCGTTGGAATCTAGGTAGGCCCTCATCATTGGTCTTCAATTTGCAATTAGGAACTTGCGTGGTAGCATTGTATGATTGTTGCTAGACCCAGTTTGGGTTAGTAGGGATCGCCTCTGTCCGCAGAGGGGATTTACCTAAAAAAATTGGCGACTCCAATGGGGAGCTTGTCTTGCCTTTTTGGTTGTTTTTGGTTTTTACCTGCTTGGTTAGCCTTCTGGGTTGAGTTCTTTTGTTGTTTCTCGCCTCTTGGTTTACCTGGTTATTGTTGGCCTAGCTTTGGATTGCTTATTTTTTATTTTTGCATAGCAAACTTGACTGGCGTGCTTTTTTAGCGTAACAGTCGCGCCAATTGGCACAAGTTGTCAATATACAACCTGTGCCAATCCTTAAAAGGCGCTAGTTTCAGCCTGACAGTCACGCCAGGCCTGGGAACTGTTAAAGTTTGCTTGGTTTTAAGCCTTCTGAGCTTGGTCTTTGTTTTTGGATAAATTTTCTCGACTGCTTGAAGTGTGTTGGAGTCTTGTTTGACTGGTTTTGAGTCTCTTTGTTGAGAAATTCTTAATTTGATTTCCTTTGGTCATTACTTGGAGGTTTGTCTCAGTCTTTTCACAATTTTGCATGAGTGTTAATCGCCTTTGAGTGTTTTTATTTTTTTATCTTTGGAACTCTCACCCAATTTTCTTGTTTTGCACTTGATTGGTTCTTGGATTACATTAGAATCATCTTGTGTTTGAGAATTCTCTTGCATAGATCACACTTGCATAATTAGAATTCTCATTTTCAGAATATGAATGAAAATGTGCATAGATTACATTTGCATACTTTTCAAGTGAATTGTGCATAGGTTACAATTGCATAGTTTACATTCTGAAAAATCAATCATAGATTTAGATTAGTTTTCTTTTATTTGAATTTACATATTTTTATGCTTGTTTTAAACACACAAAAATAAAAATAAAAACTGTTTTGGAATTGATTTGCATTAGTTTTTCTTGATGAAATTAGTGCATTAGAGAATTTGTTATATTTTCTCTTAGTGATCA
>APFE031758432.1:169148-196954 GCA_000404065.3 Pinus taeda | reverse complement strand
GTTTTGAGTATTTAAACATTACATGCCCTGACTTCTATGCATGAGCAGTGTTATAGCTTACTGAATATGATCAACTCCATAAGCCCAATGGAAGTCTTTGAAATGTTTGTCCAACCAACCTGTTTATTAAATTTACTTTACTAGAGTTAGCCCTCTTATCAGCAAACAAAGTCAATAACTTTTTTTTTTTTTGAGAGAGAGCCCTCTCAGGCTAAGGAGGCTAATCCTTAGTCAAAAGATTGGTCTGAAACAGTTACACAAAGTCTACCTGATCAGCAGCCCTTCAGTGCTTGATTTTGTGATAACAGATAGTAAGGGGGTGTTTTTATAAGTTGTTTGAATGTTTCATTAAGTACATGATATGTGTATTTTCTTTTAAGATTGCATGAAGGAATTCTCTTGTTTTAATATGGTTGTACTAACACAATATGTGTTGAGAAAGTTGATATGCACTTGAGTGCAAGTGGGTGCTAGTTGTAGCACTATGACTAATGACTATGAGTTGATTGTAGACTATGACACGGTTTTTTTTTTCCCTTGGAAAAATTTGGGTAGATCAACCCCGAAGGGAATCTTTTAAATCTCGTCAGCCACACTAGCAGGGCCTAACCCCAAGGGCGTCGAGGAGAATTGACCCTGTAACCTCTCGATCAACGAGGTACTTAACAATGGGGACTCGACTAGTTGAGCTAACCCTTGGGGCTAGACTATGACATGGTTGTTAGTATTGCTAAAGGATAATTTCAAATTAATAGACACGATCTCTTTATATTTGGAACATGTGACTGACATGTGTGAACAATTTTAGGGCAACATGCTTGGTATTATAATGACCAAGTAACATTTGATTTGTGTATATAACTAACAATAGGGTGAATGTGATAGCACATAATAAGACTCAATTACAACAAGGTAAAATGGTAAAATAAAGGAATCAGGTGAGAATTTCTTTGGCTACGTTTGAAAACTACAATTCCAAATGAATGAGTGCTTCGTATGAATACAAGAAATTTTATTAACCTTGATTTTGTCTGATATTATGTAGATATGTGCTATATATTAATGAACATGCATTTGGTACGTTGTTATATTAATGTTAATATTTAAGATAAGAGGTTGATTTCTAATCTTGTAAAGGCATGAGCTAATGTTGCATGATGTAGGGAATCGGAGGGAAAAAGAGACTACCATAAAATCTTGAAGAAGGCTCAAGTTGAGCTTTTATCTATGAACCCTTGAAAGCACTAGGAAGCCAAAGGGGATTGATTTATGGTGTCTGTTGGAAGTCTTGTGCTTTTAGTGTTTTGTTAATTGTTTGTGCTTGATATGTAGTTTTGATTATGTATGGTGCACGGTCATGCCACTTTGTTTTTGTTGTTGGTTTTCCATGGTTTTCTTCTTGTTTTCCTTTTGTTCTTGCCTTTTATGTTTTTAGGATCTCAGGAATTGGTTGGTAGAAAGGAAGTTTAATGGAGCACGAGGAGAGGTTTGTGGTACCCAACAGGTAGTGAAAGACCTAGATGAAGCTTGGTGCATGAATAAAAGGCAATTGAATGCAAGAATATAACAGCTAGTTGGGTCGGTTGGGTCCATTGAGGTAAATGGACAGTGGCAGGACAATCATGAGAAAGGTAATATGAAAGATAAATTAAATGGGCTTAAGGTAACATATTCCTTAGCTAAGTTGGGAATTGTTGTTCTCAATGTTGTGAATGCTTTGGACAGATAAAGGAAGTTCTCTTAACTTTGACCTTATGACATTTGTAATTGTGTTGTGTGGATCATCATATCTATATATATATATATAATAATAATATATATATATATATATAATATAATATATATATTATATATATATATATATCGTTGTATGAAAGTGCCATCAGAGATCATGCTTGTGGAGGAATGATTACATATGCAGGTGAATGACATGAAGAGGTTCCTAGTATCAAGTGGAAGAGTATCCCTGATAGATCCACGAGGTCAGTATCATGTGGATATGAATTGATATTTTATGCTTGTACTATGCCAATGTTTATGCTAAGGCAGGTAATGATAAGAGATGCATTAATGGAATGAAAGCAGTGTGATTTGTGACATGTTGGGACAAGCATGGATAACAGAGAGACACTAAAAGCAAGGTTGCCTTGCAGAGATTGTGTGGTCTTTGGATGTGCAATATTGGTGTTGCGTATATTTTCATATGCAGTGTGTACATAGGGTGTTGGTACATGTTGTATATGTGGTGTTGTGTACATATTGTACATGTAGTGTTGTGTACATATGGTGTTGTGTGCATGTTGGATATGCAGTGTTTTGTACATATGGTGTTGTGTACATGTTGTATATGCAGTGTTGTGTACATATGGTGTTGTGTGCATGTTGTACATGTGGTGTTGTGTGCATGTGGTGTTGTGTACATGTGGTACATGTGGTGTTGTGTACATGTGGTACATGTGGTGTTGTGTACATGTTGTACATGTGGTGTTGTGTACACGTTGTGCAAGTGGTGATGTGTACATATGGTGTTGTCTACATGTTGTATAGTTGGTGTTGTATAGATGTGGTGTTGTGTACACCTGGTATTGTGTACACATCGTACACATTGTGTTGTGCACACATGATATTGTATTATGTGTATTATGTAGTCATTCTATCATGACATGTGTATTCATTGTGTTGTACTTTGTGTACGTATACATGTTGTGTTGTACACCAGGTGTCGGTGTATGTATTGTCTGGTATACAGTGTGTTGGTGCATGCATGTGATGTACAGTCTATGTATATGTATGTGATTGAAGATAAGAGAAGGTAATGGGTGCTTGCCCGGTTTGGCAACCGATCTAGTGTGTGTCTGGAAAGAAAAAAAGAACAAAGTCAGAAGCAAAGAACCATTTGAAAGATAAGTATACATATTTTATTTTAGCTTTAATTGGCATGTAATCGGACTCTGATCTATGAGGGTTACATGTGATCTATGATTTTGATTTATGACAGTTGATTTTTGAGCTAACCGGATGTGATATGTTTATAAATGATGATTTAATTGAAGAGCTAGTTTGACTTGTTGTAACAGGAAGTAAACAAAATTGCAAGTGTACCTTATTGATAGGCCACCAATGAGGTATGATTTGAATTTATTTTAGTTCCTTTTGGGTCTAATGCAAATTATGTGCTTGGTACAAGAAAGTAGGAAATGCCCAGTTTGGGTGTTTGAAACTGACTGCAAGAATTAGTAGCAGCAACAAAAAGGAATTGTAATAGGCAGCAACATGTTGGTAAAACACTTCGGGAGCAAGGAAATTATGGGACATTGCTACCCAATAGTGTCCACTTATTTCCATGAGCATGTTATGACTGGTATGCTGGTTCTAAGGTAGGAGTATGCCTTGGTGAGTGGACCTTCTGATGCGAGGAAGCCTTGCCAAGGGATGGATCACTCAAGATGTGGATGCCAACCGAACTTGGAAGGTGTATGACTACAGGGAAGCAGGTGACCTGATTGCCTGAGGGACTGTGTAGTAGAGAAGGGAAGGTTGGAGAACAATTTTTTTTTGGTCATTAGCATTGCTAGATGGAATTATAAGCACATTGGAGTGTGCCCTGGAACAATGAATTGATAATTGTTCACTAAGAGCACAAGTAGTGCAAGCATTATAACAGTGGATAATGGATGAAGACTATAGTTTTGATAGTGGATTTTGGAATTCCTAGGAAGAAGGTGAATCCTAGTACTACTTTTGAGGGCAGAGGTGTGAGCCTTTGGATTCCCTTGTTGCTAATACAGGAATAGTATCCTTTTATTTACTAGTTGAGAAAATGTTCATATGTGTATATTATTGTAAATAATGTATCGAGTTGTGTTTATAAAGATACATACACAATATGATTATTTGTAGGTTGAAGCAAATGTGCATGAGTATATGCGTTGCTATTGTAAATACCACATTGAACTATGTTATAAAGCTCTAGTAAGTAGTATGTTTGTCATGTTTTTAACAGTTAGTTATTGTAAATATTGCAATGAGTTTTGTTATAAAGCTCCATAAGCAGTATGTTTTGATGATTATAAGTGTCGTTGAACAACGAGGATGGTCTTCCCCCAAGGGATGGGGTTTGTAACAGCCCCTGGTTGATTTTCCATGTAAACAGTATAAGACCAAGGTCATGGGACATGTATTCCAATTTGAATGGTGAGAAAAATATCCTAGTGGGTGTCACTTTTGGTTTATTAGCGGCTATGGAAATTAGTAAAGGAAAAGAGGCAATAAATGGCATTTATTTATGGAAATAAAGGAAAACAGGAGGAAAGGAAGGTGAAGAATCAAAAATTGGCATGCAAGGGAAATTAGAGGAAAAATGAAGGAAAATGAAGAAAATAGAAGCTTCAATGATAAAAAGGCTTCTAAGGATTACTTCATGGTCTTTTGTTAGTATAGTCTTGGAGCTCTCAATTCATTCACTCTCTCTCTCTCTCATACTCTAGCATACTTAGAGCATTCTTGGAGCATGCTAGGAGCACTCTAGTATTCACTTGGAATTGGAGAAACAAGGCAAAGGAAAGCAGGAAAGTGTAAGGGAACAGTTGGATCAGATGCTACAGTTGGATTGCTTTACAAGTAATGAGTTGCATATGTGATTTCCTTGTTGATTGCCAGATGCGTGGTATATGCATGTGATTTTATGGTTATGTGTTGTCATTGGCATTGAGATTTGCTTGGATTGATAGTGGTTTCAACCTTGCCTTTCAATCTCCTGGATATCCATGGTGTTGTGAGTTTTTCCGCGTGTTGTTTTTTGTATTGGTGATCATGTTCCTTATGGATGTGGGTTGCAACAAATTCTCTAGAAGCCCTGGAAAATATTGGCTTGAGTTACTAGTCCTCGAGGGTAGGTTAGGAAAAATGTTCTAGAGCCCTTGGCAAGTTGAGTTACTAGTCCCTAGAGTTGGGTTGGACAAATTCTCTAGAGCCTTGGAAGGTTGTGGGTTGAGTTACTAGTTTCTAGAGCCCTGGATATCTATGGTAGAGATCGATCTAGTTGGTGTTAGGGATTTCCAAACCATAGAGATGGAATCACTGTGGTTCAGGGTTGAGGTTGTTTGGCCTCTGGAAGCTCTGGTTGGTTTTTTGTTGCTTTATTCCATGAGATCCCACATTCATGCTTGGAAAATGTCATGGCGGTGATTGGTTGAAAGAAAGATTTGGTTCAGCCCAATCTATGGTCGGGTGGTAGGTGAAAGTCCCTAACATGGTTGGTACTTTGTATATGTTAATATGTGTTATTATTTATTTATGATCAATGAACATAATTGTTGATTTACTATTTTTTACATGACTGGTTTTTCATGTCTTTATTTATCATTAAGTATATGCTACATGCATGGTGTATTTATTATTATACAATGTGCTTTTGATATAGATCTGATTCATGATTTGATAGGCTCTTGGTTATTTTATATCGACGCATGAGCTAATTATTGTATGTCGCAGCAAGTATGAGAGGGAAACAACCCTTCTTGATGAACATCTATTGAAACTAACGTAAATAGTGACCAAAATATGCATCCATGAATTACAGGTACTATGCATGCAAGGTGTTTGTAAAAAGGAATAGCATGTGTTGGAAAATTAGACCCAATTTCCATAACTGCATCTTGGAAGTTGGATCATGCATAGTAACTCTCAGCTCATATCCACCCTGGTAATTATTATCAAGTGGGTAAATGTGGGGTGGGGTGTTACATTACATGTTTACCATGTGTTTGATGAAATGTCTAGTATGTTCTAGTGAGTCTAGGTCAAGTTATAGCTTCAATTTTAATGATTAGCATTGTTTTTAATAGAAATATGATTTTGGAAAGTTATAGAAAGTTCTAGACAGTTGTTTGGAAGCCAACCTAGAAAAGTGGTTGATATTTATGGACCGCATGCAAATAACTAAGGATCTAGGGTCATAACCACATGGATCAAGGCTTGTGAGTGTGGTTGGAGGTGCACAACCGCATGCAGTTAGTGTCAAGGGTGCATTTATAGGTCTAGGTCTTAGAAAAAGGGTTCCAACTCAGGGATTCATCACCTAGGTTGGTTTTTCAACCTCTGAGTGATCTGTGGTTCTTGATGAAGGTCAATAAGTCTTAGTTGTAGGCCCACTTCCTTAACTAGAGCTAAGAGGTCGAGTCATGTCATAGTAGCAAGTAAATTCACATTTACCCAAAGGGCTTATTAAAGTAGGTAAATGTGGGGTGCCGTGTTACAGTGATCCTTAAGGGAGAAGAAGCAAAAATAGGAACCATCATGAAATACAAGAAAGAATATTGGACCAAGGAAAATACATGGAAAATCATGTTGACTTGGAAGGTTCTCACACTCACCTAGACCCTTTGGAGGGTGAAGATGAAGAACAAGAAAAGATCCATCATAAACAAGTCAAATTCATAACAATAAGGAGAACAGTTTGGCATTGATGAAATGAAGTCTTATGTCATCATCCCCAAGTCATGGCTTCTCAAAGTGTCATTACAAATTCATATGTGTCAGTGTATTTTTCCACATCATTTTTGGGATTTAATTATGTAATTTTCAAAAAATGAAAAATGTAAAATGTGTGGAAGACCAAGGGTCCCACATAGAATGTCAAAATTCACTTAAAAGTTCTAAAGTCATGTAGAAAGTCAAAGGTCATATAGGAATTCAAAGATTCATAGTATAAGCTCAAAATTCATGAGGGAGGGAAAGAGTTACATGGGAGGTGGAGGGTCACCTCATTTTTTATAAATACACCCTCATAGATCAAGGTTTGGAATTTTTGACTTTTCACATTGGCTTCTCTAGTTTGGCATAGGAGAGAAGATATTTCTTTGGAGGAGAAATTGATGACTTAACGTTCCACTATAGGGACTAGTGTGGAAACATTATACTTGTATATATTGGAACTTTCGCTTCATATATGAAGCTCTTAAAGCTTACACACTTTCATGCATATGTCGTGAATTATTATGAGACTATTATTTCATTGTTTGCAGTGTATATTAATATAAACACATTATAATGAAAATGAATTATTTCATTGGCTTTGGTATGCGTCTCGTTGAATTTGCATTGTTACTTGATTTTATTAGTGTTGTTATCTTGTGAACTAATTTGCAGGTTAATCAATTATTTTTTCATGCTCTTGTGTTTCTCTTTTAGGATAGTACTATTACTCTTCTCCTATAGGTGCACTCTCTCTTTTAACTTTCGTGAAAGTATCTTATATGAATTACAATTGTATGCTTCACAGTGTCAACTCACTTTATTCTATTCAAATATTTTTTTTATAATGTCTTATGTTAATAATTGCATCCAAGGAAAATTCCTAAGGATAATGGCAACCAGCCTATTTCCCAGTTGGGGCTCCTACTCCCAACAGTGTGAGATATATTTGGGACTTCATACTAAGGATACCCACTTAGCAGATGGATTTGTAGTACCTTCAATTGTTGGCGCTAGAAGAAGGGCCAGATGAAAAGCTAAGCCCATTGAGTTTGTTTTTAATCTCTTATGTTGACTGGCTCATTCCCAAATTATAATCTCAGGATTTTTCCTAACAGATCAAATATTAAACTTTAAATCCTTGTGGAATTTTTTTATAACTTATCTCAACTAAAGTTTGATGGCAAGGGTGGAACATCCATAGCTAAGCATCCATCTTAATTTCTTAAGTTTTTGTTAATTTTTCCACTATTTTATGTTGTTACAATCACTTTAAACCAATTTGTATCTTTCACTAGCAATATTTTAACACAATTTAATCTTCCAATGATTAATAGCAATTGTTCATAGAACAGTACATGCAATGAACAATAAGAAACAAATAAAAGACACTAGATTTGGTCAAAGACCAGGGAAAAAACCCCACCAGGGGGAAACCCTTTCAAATTCATCTTCTTATTAGATTGCCATAAAGTGTTTAGAAAAGAGAGATTACAATTTTCCAATTCATCAATAACAAGGCTATCCACCAAAACCAACCATATAATATCCAAGAGACAAACCTAGCAACAATACTAGTCAAAATGACAATCTTATGCCTGCAGTCAATGATCAATATCTATAGTTAATTGTTATCAAAACCCTAGGTCACAGCCGTACAGAACCAGTGATCAGGTGAGTGGATTCAAGTCTCCAACCACACCAAGAATCATGTATGCATGTGGCTAAAGCCAAGATTTTCTTGTTCCAATTGTACGACCTTAGACCAAAAACCCTAATCCACACATGCGAACTCAAACCCCGTAATTTTGGACCTATATGAACCAATTTCGTGAATCAACCTTAGACCTGTGTGAGCCAATCCAAAGAAGAGAGAAGAATAATATGCTTCATGATGATGTCCAAATGAGGTTCATTTGAATTGTTTTTATAGGCTTCCAAGGGTGTCGAACTTCTGTTTTGGGTTGACCTATCCTTTTGTGCACATGTGGGTTTCCATATTAAAAATATATTTTTCCTCAACCAAATGAAATTATTCCAAGGGCTAGGATAGGTCTATCTTGATGAGGAAGGTTTTCCAAAGGACGGAGTTTGTCCCTCAACTACAAATTAACACTCCCTCTCAGTTAGGGAGAATTTACTGTCTCCAACATATGTCCCGTCAAATCTAGTGTCATATTTATTCATCTATGCTCTTCTATTGAATACTCTCGAATCTAAAAGAATAATAAATTGACATCATAAGGAAGCTCAAGCTATCACCTTCTATCCAATTACAATATGTGAGATACAACTTACCAGCAAGGATCACAACCATCTTGTTGTCCAATGACAATAGGTGAGATACAACTTGTTATGAGAGGTAAGGATCACATCCATCCTATCTCCCAGTGACAATGGATGAGATACATCTACTAGAAATGATCACATCCATCGTATTTCTTAGTCAATAGGTGAGATTAAAATTTCCATGTTGGGTAGATATCACAACCATCCCAATGTTTGTTGATCTTCCCTTATTGACCCGTAAGAGTTAAGTGGTAGAACACCTGCATCCTCTATACTTGAGTGAGATACCACTTGCTATGCAAATATCACACCATCTCAACCCATTGGTTAGATGGGGAGGAAATCCCAACAAGCCCTTCTTATGGGTTGGATACATACAGGGGTATACTCTACCAATCATTATAGGGGGAGATACCGAACTTTTCAAAAATGACAAGGATCATGCACACCCTACGGTGACAATAGGAAAGATACCACTTATCATAAGGGTAAGGATCACAACCATCCCTCTTTCTAGAGATACCTCAACTACAGGAGCCCTCAATGCTCCATTTCCTCCTTGGGAGCTAAAACAAGGGGGAATAACTATGTTGTTTGGTGTTCTTGATCAATCAATACCCTAACCCGGGACAATTTGTTAAAATTGGAAACCAAGGAAAAACCTCATGTGGGTCATCTTATTCATGGTTGATAATATTTTATTACATTCCTCTCATCGAGGGGTGTAGGATTGATATAAAGATCATCCGATTCTGATAAGTATTCGTGGAGATATGAATTTATTTTGATTATGGAATTATTATCAAGACGACCTACAACTCATGTAGGCTCAGAAGCCCAACAGTCGCATCTATTCATCCACCAACGTTGTGTATAAATATAAGACTTTTCTTCATTTGTACTCACTCATCTCATCACATATCTCTCTCTCTCTACTGCGCAGAAATGAGTCTCTTCTCTACTGCGCAGAAATGGGTCTCTCTCTCACACATGTGAAGCCGGAAACTGCTGAATCTGAAGTTGCAATTGTAGAAGTAAATATTGACCTGCGTGACCTAGAAGATATCCTCTTTGGAACTGTTTTGTAGGTTCATTTGAACCTCCTCTGAAAGCCGCAACTTTTGGGGTTGGAATGAAGTCAATCCGACGAACGGTTTGCAAGATATCGACTGCCCTAGTTTGAAGCCGGAAACTGCTAAATCTAAAGCTGCAACTGCCGAAGTAAAGATTGACCTACGTGGCTTAGAATATATCCTCTTTGGAACTATGTTGTAGGTTCATTTGAACCTCCTCTGAAAGCCGCAACTTTTTGTGGTGGAATGAAGTCAATCCGACAAACGATTTGCAAGATATCGATAGCCCTAGTTTGAAGCCAGAAACTGCTGAAACTGAAGCTGCAACTGCAGAAGTAAAGATTGACCTGCGTGGCCTAGAAGATCTCCTCATTTGAACTGTAATGTAGGTTCATCTGAACCTCCTCTGGAAGCCACAACTTTTGGTGGTGGAATTAAGTCAATCCGACGGTCGGTTTGTGAGATATCGTCTGCCCTAGTTTGATAATGAAGTCGCTAATGCTGATGTTGCTGATCTAGGGTTTGCTATTGCTTATATGAATCAGATTTATTGTACTATTTCTCTCTGTTGAATTAATGAAGATAAAATAAGATTTGATCAAAGGGTTTCCCCACACATTGTGGGGTTTGTCCATGGCTAGCTGCCACATCTTGTGTCTCTTGTCTTGGCTTGTTTTCTGTTGATCATTTAATGTTCTATCTGCACTTTACTTTATGTACATGTGATTGCTAATCTGTGGAATATAATAAGAAAAAGAAGTAAATTGTTATAAGCATAGAACATACCATAATTTAACATGGTATCAGATCTGAGGTGAAGACAAAGCCCAAGCAAGAGCAAGAGAAATCATCAAAGAGAAGATTGGCAAGGCTATCCTAAAAGAATGATGGGGTCCTCAACACTCTTTCCTGTCGAAGACAAGCTCCATGAGAAAGCTGACTATCATGGATGAAAGATGTCTATCGATCTAACCCTTGAGGATCAAGGAGTGTTGGATCATGTGAGAGGCAATATTGTTGAGCCTTTATCAAATGCACCTCCCACTGCCAGGAACAAATGGAAGAACAGAGAAATTAAAGTGAAGAAGATCATCCGGGACTCTATCGACAAGCACTTGGTGGCCTACATCTCTAAACTAGACACCTCCAAGGAAATATATGATATACTGGTGAGTTTATTTAAATTTAATGATGCAAATCAAGTTTTGTTTCTTAGAAATAAGCTGAGGGAAATCAAGAAGGGTAAAGATGAGAGTATGCAAGCATACTTCTTAAGAATCACCAAGACCAAGAACGATCTCCTATCTATTGGGGAGACTATTACTGATAGGGAAATGACACTCATGACTCTTGGAGGATTACCATCCAAATGGTACATGTTCAGGACTACTCTTCTGAACAATAATGTAATTCTTGGTTTCAAGGAATTAATGGCTAGATGCATTCAAGAAGAAACAAGGGAAGAAGTGCAAGAAATGCCCATGCCTAAAGGTCCTCCTACTGCCTTTTCTTCTCATGCTAAGAAAAGAAATAATTCTGGGACTAAATCAAAAAGAAAGGCTGGACCTAAGGGCAGAAGAAAACGACGATGTTACATCTGCGATAAAGCAGGTCACTATGCAAGGGAGTGCCCTAATAGAAAGGACTCACACCGGGACGATGATCAAAATCCCTCTGATGGCAAATCAAAGGAATGAAAAATTCAACAGCAAAGGTAAGAGGAGAGTTCTGGATCGAGGAAGAGGATAGCCATTCAAGAAGGCTAGAAAGTCTAGGATGTATTAAATACACCTGACCTCAAAAAGAACCTAGTGTCCATCTCAGCAATGGAAGACAAAGGCTACAAGGTAACCTTCAGCAATGGCAAGGTATGTATATGGAAAAATAATGTTAAAGACTCCTTTACTCTTGGGTTTAGTGTTGATTCATTATATCAGGTCGACCGAAGTCCACTAGGTGTCATGTCTTGCGAAACAACTCTTCAGTTCGAACTTTGGCATCAGAGGTTTTCCCACCTTCATTACAAAGCTCTACCCGATGTATTACAGATGGTAACAGGGATGCCCGAATTCCAAGTAGAGAAAGAAGGTGTATGTATAGCATGTGCCAAAGGAAAGCTCAAAAGGGGACCATTCCCCTCAAGCCAAAGCAAGACCTCTGATATATTACAGTTGGTTCACTCAGGCATATCGAAGGATTGCATTAAGAGGGAGACTACTACACCACATACTCCTGAGCAGAATGGTGTGGCGGGAAGGAAGAACCGCACGATTGTGGAAGTTGTTTGGGCCATGCTACATGATCAAATACTTCCAAAGTTTCTATGGGCTGAAACTACAAACGCTGTTGTATATGTACAAAATCGATGCCCTCATCAAGCATTGGGTTCCAAGACTCCTGAAGAAAAGTTCACTCGTAAGAAACCTGATGTTTCTCATTTTAGAATTTTTGGAAATACTATATATTTTCATGTGCCGAAAGAGAAAAGAAATAAATTGGGTGCATCTAGAAAGAAGGGAATTTTCGTGGGCTATGGTGAAAATACTAAAGGCTATAGAATCTATGTAGCTGGTCAAAGGGAAGTTGTAATTAGTCATGATGTCACCTTTGACGAAGATATGGCTCTTAGCAAGGTGAACAATCTTCCGACTTTGAGGAGCTCTCAAGAAGCCGACACTAGGGAACCAAAAGAAAAGGATGATGAATCAATGCCTGATGTAGAAGAACCCATGGATCCGATTGATCCTCCTCCACATGAGCCTTCCTCTTCTAGGAAGAGGCCTTCATGGCTTAGGGGCCTACTTGATGATGCTGAAGGACATGTTGCACCCCAAGAAACCTTTCGTGAAAGTAAGAAACCTAATAGGTATCAGGGATACCTGACCATCATGAGCACGATGATACAAAATAAGCCTTCATCATTCTCAGATGTCGTCAAGCATCAACTATGGAAGGATGTTATGACCAAAGAATATGAGTCTATCATGAAGAATGATGTCTGGGAAGTAGTTCCCAGACCCCAAGACAAGACAGTTGTTACTTCCAAATGGATTTACAAGATAAAGCATGTAGCAGATGGAAGTACGAAAAAGTATAAGGATCATTTTGTTGCTCGTGGTTTCTCCCAGAAGGAAGGTATAGACTATGATGTGATATTTTCACCTGTTGCCAGATATACGACCATCAGCTCGATCATAGCCATTGCCGCTTCACAAGGATGGAACCTACATCAGATGGATGTTAAGACTGTGTTCTTACACATCTCGATGAAAGAAGAGGTCTACGTGGAGAAACCCGAAGGATTTGATTGAAAATATCATGTATGCAGGTTGAAGAAGGCTCTCTATGGGCTGAAGCAAGAACCCCGACCATGGTATGAGAGGATCAATAGCTACTTGATGAAGCTGGGATTCACTAGGAGTGAAGTCGATCCTAACCTTTACTTTAAGGTTGAAGATGAAAAGCCTCTCATACCGGTGCTGTATGTGGATGACCTCTTTCTAACAGGTGCAAACCCTCTCATTCACAAATGTAACAGGGAGTTGGCTTCTGAATTTGAAATGAAGGACCAAGGACTTGAAGTGTGGCAGAAGCCAAGGGAAATTTTCATATCTCAAGGAAATATGTGGTAAAGATATTAGAAAGATTCGGTATGATGGACTGCAAGCCTGTGACTACCTCGAGGATCTTAACCTTTAGAAGTTATATGGTAGTGATGTCAGACCAGATTTGGGAAATGCCTCTGAGTTTCATAAACTCATTCGCATTGATGTTCTTGGTGAACCTCCATCTGAACATATGTTTTGCATTTAACATTGTGAACTCATATTTGGTTGAGCCTCACTGGATTGATGCCAAGAATCTTTTGAAATATCTTCATGGTACAATGGGTTAAGATACACTACCAGAGATGTGAGACTACTTGGATATACTGATGTTGATTGGGCAAGCAATGTGGTGGACCGTAAGAGCACTTTCGGGTGTTGTTTCACCATGAGATCTGCCTCGATATCCTGGATGAGCAGGAAGCAGAAGTCAGTGGCTTTGAGCACCGCCGAAGCAGAATATATTGTTGCTAGGATGACCTCATGTGAGGCAGTCTAGTTGCGAAAGCTCTTCAGTGAGCTGTTTGGATTTACATTGGATACCACTGTGATTCTCTGTAACAACTAGAGGTGGGATTCGATTATTGAGGAATCCTGTATTCGTCAATTGCTCCAGCAGATAGACATCATCTGGGCTATGGTAAGTTGATGAGAAAGGAGGCTCCATAGCATTAAGATGTTGTACAGGTCAATACACCTTGTCAAATCCCTGAGGAAAGATCTAATCTGTGATTTTCCCAAACGACTTGGAGTCATCAAGAAACCCTTGTACAAGGGTCCCGCATGTTTCATACATTGAGCTCTGGGAGCTCTGAGGGCTTGTGGTTCTTACTAGAGCAACATACAACCATAGGGTGACTCACCCTCCCCTGGTGGTGCCGCACTGGAACAAGATGATCCGCTCTCTTGTGGGACAAGATGATTCGCTCTCTTGTGGAACAGGATGATTCACTCTCCTGTGTAGCAGGATGATTAGTTCTCTTGTGAAGCCTGGATTGATGTGTTCTCCATGGCGATTGTAGCAGGATTGATGTGTTCTCCTGTGAGGCCTGGATTGATGTGTTCTCCATGGCGATTGCAGCAGGATTGATGTGTTCTCCTGTGAGGACAGGATTGATTAGTTCTCCTGTCGAGGCATCCTACCCATGCAGTCTGGTACTCATGGGAAGTACCTCTCATCTGATCAATGAGCAGGGAAATGAAGTCAGGCACCATAGTAGTACCGATGGACGCATCGATGTATCTACCGTACTCCCTACGCTAGGATGACCTCCATTGATCTGGGAACAATGATATTGGTCTCGGACCAGTGGTAGGAGTTCTACCATACTATGACGTTGACTTCGAGTCGGTTGAGACTGGTCTGGGACTAGTGGTACATACTCTGACTGAATTCGTGTCACTACATTATCGGTCTGGGACCAGTAAGAGTGGTACATACTATGACGCTGACTTCAGGTCGGTTGAGACTGGTCTGGAACTAGTGGTGCACTCTTTGAGACTGCGATACTGGTCTCGGACCAGTGGTATGAGTTGTACCATACTATGATGCTGACTTCGGGTTGGTTGAGACTAATCTGGGACCAGTGGTACATACTCCAAGACTGACTTCGTGTCAGTGCAGTACTGGTCTGGGACCAGTGATAGTGGTACATACTATGACGCTGACTTCGGGTCGGTTGAGATTGGTCTGGGACCAGTGGTACACTCTCTGAGATTGTGATACTGGTCTAGGACCAGTGGTAGGAGTGGTACTTACGATGAAGCTGACTTCGGGTCGGCTAGGACTAGCTTTGAGTTAGTGGAGGATGATACTGGTTTAGGAACAGTGGAGTTGTACTCACTATGACGTTGAGTTCAGGTTGGTTGAGACTTGTTTGGGACCAGTGGTACATACTCTGAGACTGACTTTGAGTCAATATGATACATCCTCGATCATTTCTTCTTCTTCATAATTCAGACAAAAGTAGAGCAGAACAGAACAATGCAAGAGCAGAGCAGAACAGAGAAAAACAGTACCAATCAGTACAGGGTAGAACAATACAAAGCAGAACAGGAAGAATAGAGTAGAGCAGGGCAGGGGTCAGGCTATACAGGGTAGTGAATTTGATGGATGAATAGTAATGACTGATAGACAAATTGCAGATGAAGTTCTCTCTGGTTGAGAGGGAGTGTTAAAATTGGCAACCAGGGAAAAACTTCATGTGGGTCATCTTATTCATGGCTGATAAGATTTTTATTAGATTCCTCTCATCGAGAGGTGTAGGATTGATATAAAGATCATCCGATTCCGATAAGTATTCGTGCAGATATGAATTTATTTTGATTATGGAATTATTATCAAGTCGACCTACAACTCATGTAGGCTCAAAAGCCCAACAATCGCATCTATTCACCCACCAATGTTGTGTATAAATATAAGAGGACTTTTCCTCATTTGGACTCACTCATCTCATCACATATCTCTCTCTCTACTGCGCATAAATGAGTCTCTTCTCTACTGCGCAAAAATGGGTCTCTCTCTCACACATGTGAAGCTGGAAACTGTTGAATCTGAAGCTGCAACTGCAGAAGTAAATATTGACCTACGTGGCCTAGAATATATCCTCTTTGGAACTGTGTTGTAGTTTAATTTGAACCTCCTCTAAAAGTCGCAACTTTTGGTGGTGGAATGAAGTCAATCTGACGAACAGTTTGCAAGATATCGACTACCCTAGTTTGAAGCTGGAAACTGCTGAATCTGAAGCTGCAACTGCAGAAGTAAAGATTTACCTGCGTGGCCTAGAAGATCTCCTCTTTGGAACTGCAATATAGGTTCATTTGAACCTCCTCTGAAAGCTGCAACTTTTTGTGGTGGAATGAAGTCAATCCGACGAACGATTTGCAAGATATCGATTGCCCTAGTTTGAAGCCGGAAACTGCTGAAACTGAAGCTCCAACTGCAGAAGTAAAGATTGGCCTACATGGCCTAGAATATCTCCTCATGTGAACTACGATGTAGGTTCATCTGAACCTCCTCTAGAAGCCGCAACTTTTTGTGGTGGAATGAAGTCAATCCGACAGTCGGTTTGTGAGATATCGTCTGCCCTAGTTTGATAATGAAGCGCTAATGCTGATGTTGCTGATCTAGGGTTTGCTACTGCTGATATGAATCAGATTTATTGCACTATTTCTCTCTTCTGAATTATTGAAGATAAAAGAATATTTTATCAAAGGGTTTCCCCACACATTGTGGGGTTTGTCCCTGGCTAGCCACCACATCTTGTGTCTCTTGTCTTGGCTTGTTTTCTGTGATCGTTTAATGTTCTATCTGCACTTTACTTTATGTACATGTGATTGCTAATCTATGGAATATAATAAGAAAAAGAAGTAAATTGTTATAAGCATAGAACATACCATAAATTAACACAATTACATCGATTGGTCCAAGTTTCTCTATGAATACCAAGAACTTCCCTTTCGGAAAAACCTTGGTGAGTATTTCTGTAATCTATTCATCTATCGATATGTGATGGAATTTCATGACTCCTCTCTGTACCATGTCTCGAATATAGTGGTACCTAATCTCAATATGTTTTGACTTGTCATGAAATACGGGATTCTCTGCCAATAGGATCCCACTCTTGTTATCGCAATATATCACCGTCATGTCTAGGACCTGCTCAAACAATTCTCCAAAGAGCTTCCTCAACCAAACTACCTCACAGCTAGCCATGTTAGTAGCAATATAATCTACCTCTATCGTACTCAAAGACACTAATTTTTTTTCATGCTCATCTAAGATATCATAGAAGATCCTAAGCTAAAGTAGCACCCAGGTCTTCTCTTCTTGTCACTAACATTTCCAACCCAATCAACATCAGTGTATCCATGTAGTCTCACATCTCCGAAAGTATATATCAAACCAAGATTGATCCTCCCATGCAAATATCTCAATATGTGTTTGGAAACAACCCATTGTGCATGAAGGGACTCAGTCCTAAATTGACTCAAAGTGTTCACTACAAATCATATATCCGAGTAGTTGTTTACAAGGAAGATTAGTACCCCAATTAATTGTTGATACTTAGAAGGATTCAAGAAATCGGGTCTAGCAACATCTCCACATAACTTCTTGAAATTCATCTCCATCAGGGTACCCAAGGATTTGCATTCTGTCATTCCAAATCTCTCCAATAACTTCATGAATTTTTTTATAAGAAAGGAAAATATCTTCGATTCGCTGCAAAACTTCTAATCCTATAAAGTAATGCATCATGCCAAGATCCTTCATCTCAAACTCAGAGGTCAACTTCCTCTTACACTCAATCATTAGAGGCTCAATACTGGGCTTGAGGAGCTTGCTTCAAACCATATAATGCATTCTTCAACCTGCAAACATTAATCTTCTTATCCTTCACTTAAAATCCCTAAGGTTTCTCAACATGTACTTCTTCTTGTAGCATGCCATGAAGAAAATGTGTATTTACATCCATCTAGTGAAGGGTTCATCCTTGACTAGTAGTAAGGGAAAAAATCAATATAATAGTGGTGTAGCAAGAAACTAGTGTAAAGATGTCATCACAATATTCTCCCTCTTTTTGGGAGAATCCTCTAGCCAAGAACCTCGCCTTGTACTTTTCAATGCTTCTATCAGCTCCATGTTTTATCTTTTACGGCCATTTTGAGGTCACGACATACTTTCCTTCAGGGCTCTGAACAATACCGCATACATCATTCTTCAATATGGATTCATATTATTTTGCCATAACATCCTTCCAAACGTGTTCTTTCATTTTTTCCTCAAATGTGGAGGGCTCATCCTGGATAATAGTTCTCATCACTACAACATATCCCTTAAATTAGCATGGCCTTTTGCTTTCTCTAAAAATCCTTTTGGAAGGAACAAATCTATCAACATCTTGTAAAGTATGATGAAGCCATAATTGTCTCTTCCTAGTAGGGGGTCACTTGGAGGAGAATCCAAGGAGTCCACGGGCTTCATGGGATCATCAAGAATGTCCTTATCCAATTCCAGCAAAGAAGGACCTTCTAATATATCTATTATCATGAGAAAAATGCACATTATACACACTTGAAAACACTCAAAGTTAGTGATCAAAACACACAGAGGTTACATTTTTAGCCGAAAACATCATGAAGACCAAAAATCAAAATATTTCCTAAGATTTAAGTTAAAAAAATTCACTCACGTCGATGCACCACTGCTAGAAATTAACAACTGCGGGGAATTTTCTTCGATAGTCCCACAGTCACGAAAAAATCCTAGAGAACACTTCAGGTTGTGAACTTGCTTAAGAAACACTCCAACTCTTTATATGATGGGCTCAAAAATTCAAGCCTTGAGCCCCAAGAAGCCTTAAAGGCAAGGAGATGGTAGCTATGATCTCATTTATGAGGAAAACAACCACACTGATGAGCCAAAGGAGGGAAGGAGTGTCCAAAAAATTCTATAAATACAAGTTCATGGAGAGCCAAAAAGAAGAAGAACTTTTGCATTGTTATGCTGCCAAAATTGTTGGGTATACGACCAAAGTCCCACATTGACTAGAAGTGGGGAGGATCATGGGTATATAAGGATGGACAAATATCTCCATTGGTATGAGGCCTTTTTGGGTAAGTCCAAAAGCAAATCCATGAGGGCTTAGGCCCAAAGTGGACAATATCATACCATTGTGGAGATATGTGGTGTCCAGAGTCCTTACAAAAATTGCTACCTATCAATTAAGAATACCATTGTGAGGATAATTCCACTATTGAGAGTGTATTTTATGATTCTCTTATAGAGAAAGAGCTTGCAAAATAGATATAGAGAGGGATATCCTTGTTGAGAGTTTTTTAACACCATCGCTCAAACAATTCTCTTCAAGTATCTTTGATACTTCTATTGTAACTCTTCTACCATCAAAAATCAATAAAGAGGATCCCTTTCCTATGCCTTTGTTGATTTGTTTTGCTTCATTAAGCTTGTTTATGTGCTATTTAGAGTAGTTTTAATTTAGTTTTGTTCATGCATTTCTTCCATTACTTTCAATGCTTTGTTTATACACTTTTGTCCACTAACAAAATCCAATTGTTTGTATCTTCCTTTTAGGTAACAACCAACTCCAAGGAACGTGCTTTTGGGGATCATAGTCAACAAACACACCAATACAAAATGGCAACTCCACTTGTTGCCTTTCTTTGATCTAATTGGTTGTTTTTGAGGACCTTTCTCTCTGCATTTACATTTATTTTACCTTTGTTATTTCTCTATAATTTTGCAGGCCCTCTAGGACATGTTCTCATCCTAGAAATAACCTTTGTTTAAATTTTCATGTTGGTCGTGTGGCTTTTACCACAAACAGATGCATGTATCATGCGTATGTGCAGCACATAAACCACGAGATATATAGAAAACTCAAAATTTCATTGTAATTCCTATTTCCTAAGTGTTGGAAAACCTTTAGTGAACTTCCTACATTTCTGCAAATTTTTATAGTTAGATAGTTTGTTTAATTGCTTTACTAACCATTATTAGTAGGGATATTTCTTATTTTTTATTTTGAAAAATTACATCAAAACACAACTTAATTAGGAGGAAAATAAGTGGCCCTAATCCACATATCTTTTCAAATTGTTTTTCTCCTTTCACAACTCACATCACATAGCTTAATTAGGAGGAAAGTAAGTGGCCTTAAATCCACAGAGCTTTTTTACTAACCAAAGTTGTTACTTCATTTCAAATTAATATTGGGACTAGGATCGAGTGTTATTAAAGAAAGGGAGTAGCCCCTATATCCCTTGTGTCCTTGTGATGATCCTAGGCTTTCATTTAAAATCTTTCTCAAAGCCCTCGGTTTTACATCTTCTTTTAGGTTCACATAGTGTAAAAAGAAAGGAAGTAAGTGGTCCATTATCCACACATTATTTCTTTTCTTGCATGGAACAAGCACAACATTGTGTAATTAGTGGATTTTGTAAAGGATCATCACATATCCACATCACTCCACACTTTGTATGCTCACTATTTCACTTACACACATTTTTCACTACTTACACTAAGCTATTTTAAACTTTGTACAAAGGGCATACACATTATGGAGTTTTTGTACTTAGTTTATTCTAGCTTACATAATTCAAAACTTGAAGTGAATCAAGACTCTCTAAAAGAATCCATAACTTGAACACATTAAATTCCCCACAAGGGTCACAAAATAATATCTATTTCAGGTCAGAACCATTGGGGGTAGGCATCCCATAAGCCCCCTTGGTCATTTTACATCTTTGAAACATACAGGTTGTCTTTTAGGATACTTAAAATCCTTCAACATCTCACGGAAAAGAATACTCAAGCATGCCAAAAACTTGATTCATAGAGGGTCAGGCTTAGGTATTAGTGTATGTAGTCCTATACGAAGCTACTTGACTTGTATAGTGCTCCACATTGATTGACTAACTACCAAGAAGCACAAGACTCTACTGGCCCCATGGGACGAAGGTATCCTAGTGGCCAAAATTTTAGGGAATCTTTCCTTATAAGTGGAGGTGTGGGAAGCACTAAAGCCTCTTGATTACCTTGGTTTATTCTTGGTTGTTGGAAACGTCACTAGTATTTTTAGGACGTGGCCCTAGTACCCATCAAAAATATATCATCACAAGGCCGAGTTACTTTGAGAGTGGAAAGGACGCATAGGTATTTCTAGGATTATTTATCATATGAAATCAAACAAAACATTTTTCTTTTTTGATTGATCACATAGCATAACATTAAAGGGAAAGTAACCATTTGTTTTTCGGTTTGTTTTATGTATGTGTAACAACCCTAGTTAAAATTCCATGTAAATAAAGTTAATAAAGGAAAAATAATAACAAAGGTCATGGGACACGTATTCCAAGATGAATGTTGGGAAAAACATCCTAATGTGGGTGTTCATTTAGTTTATTATGTCTGAGGAAATTGGCAAAGGCAATGGCAAAGGCTTTGGAAAGGCATGAGGTATTAATTGGCATTGTATTTATGAAAATAATGGAAATTAGGAGAAAAGGAAGGTGAAAGGTCACAAGTTGCATGTGAGGAGGAAAATGAAGGAAAATAATGGAAAATTGAAGAAAAAAGAGGCCTCATTAATAAAAATGCTTCTGAAGGTTAGTTGGTACCTTTTTCCAATTCAGTTTTGGAGCTCTCTCTCTCTATTCTCTCTCTCACACACTCTTGGACACATAGAGTTTTATTGGCGCACTCTAGGAATGGATAAAGAAAGCAAAGGAAGGACCAAGAAGGCAAATATAAAGCAAGGAAGAGCAACATCTAGCAGCTACAATGGGATTATTTACAAGCATCGATTTTTAACTGTGATTTCCTTGCTAGTTTTGGCATTCATGGTACATGCATGTGTGTATTTGGTTTCCTTGTTGTCATTGTGTTGTAGCAGCTACAACCACCCTCTAAAATTTTTCCTTAGCTTCGTTTTGGGGCCTCCATACTAACCTTTCACAACAACATGTCTTGCTTTGTCAAGTACACAACCTTCAGTGATTTTCTTGCAGAAAGGCAACTTGTCTATCAAAGCTTGATGCATTACCTTCACAGGCTATTTGTCTGGACTTGATCACACTGCAGGCTAAGAAGCTCCCTCGAGAAATTGCGCAATTATACCAGTCATGCTTCATCTAGAAAATTGTGCAATTCCTCCCAGTAGGGCTATTCAGCCCGGGAATTATGTAATCCTGGGCAGCAGTCAGCTGCTCTGCCTAGAAATTGCGCAAATCTCCTGGGCAGCTAAATCATATACCTTCCAGAAGTGTGCATTTTCTCCCAACAATTGAGAAGCCTCTTGCATGTGCAGTTGAGTTGACCATTCCCTCCGGGACTGAGCAAAATTTATTTCCATACATGGGCTGCTTCTCCCAAGGTAGCACGAAAATGCATCCCTTGATTACGGGATCTACTTTTATCAGCTAGAGGTTGCATGCAAGGATCATTTCGGAAACCTCCCATCAAGTGACGCTCTTCCTAGATTTGTGGCATGTGTGTCACATCTTCGATTTTATCAAAACTCATGAACTGAACGTTGCAGAGCTCATTCCTCACAGAAACCTTGCAGTTTTTGTTAGCATTATGACACAGGTTTGGCACTATGACATAGGTGTTGTCCTTGATGGCAACTCACTCAAATGACAGATCACAGTTTAGGTTCTCAGAATGAAAGAAAAAGAGATATACCCAGGTTCCTCTTAACCAAGTCGCGTATTCACGCTGGTTCGATGATCAAAAGGCGTGTATACGTATGCATGCACTTTCATGCACGAAAAATCGCGTACATGTGGGAAAACTTATTTTTAGTCCATGGTATTTAGTCCTTGGTATTTGGACCTATGGCTTTGGTCCATGGTATCTCGTCCAACGTGTTGAACCCAGGTATTGGGTCCATAAGTGGTTTTGGACCATGGTATTAAGTAATGCCTAAGACTATAAAAGGGGAAGGAGATCATTAGTCAAAGTGATTCACTCAAGTATTGAATATATTATGAAAAGCATGATCTAGAATACTGGTCATTGCGTTATGGTGCATAGTTGGATCTTAACCAAAGAGGAACCTGAGTGCTAGAAGAAGGATAATTTTTATTGAAGGGTCAAGATCTTAAGGCTTGAAGAGAAGTATCTTTGTGTGATTTTTGATCTGTTATATTTGGCGCATAACTTGATCTATAAATCTGATAATCTGGGTATAATTGATGTCTGAATATTTGAAAAGGGTAAATTATCTTTTATAGATTTCTACGCAGGTTCAGCATTGCAAAGTCACGTATAAACGTAGGTTAGGTAATTCAAAGAAGCGTATACACAGGTTTGCCTTAATACAGAAGCATATGCACACAGGTTTCACATATTGAAGTAGCGTACGTCTCACAAAATATGTTTTAGCTACTTTTATTTATTGTTGCAGTTTTCAGGCTTCAGAATTGGTGTCTGGTTACTGTTACTATTTTCTAGTTACAGCATTCAGAGAAGTGATTGTTTGAATCAGTTTTTGGTTAGTGAAAAGGAGATTGGTTGATGCAGATATATTTGATGTTTGATTGATGTCATTGATGGATCTAGTCTGAAAATGTATGAAACCTGGTCCCTAGAAGAAAAGAGAAGGTTGTAGCCTTCTGTAGGTCAGCACCTACATATTAGTACATCAGTTAGTACAAGAGCTAAGGTGGTTGTAGCTCCCTTCTAGGAGAAGCTGGAGAACGAGAGAAGGTTGTAGCCTTCTGCAGGTAGAAGCCTGCGTACTGGTATAAGAATGCACCAGTACAGATATATTGTAAAAATAAGTTTCTTATTAAAAGAAGATAGAGACGAATTGCAGCAGGTGGTTTTCACCCACATTGGGTTTCCACATTATATCTTGTGTTTATGTGTGTGATGATCTGTTCTGTTTTACTGCACCTATTTACTATTCTTAAGGTTAATTAAGTTCTTATGCACTTATTAAAGATCAACATTTAATGAATCATAAGTTTACTGATATACGCTGGTTGCTTTAGACACAGTTGTGTATATAAACAGTTTCCCATAACTGAAGTAGTGTATACAAATCTGATTGTGAAATGAAAATTAATTGATTTGATAATACTGATTCACCCCCCCTCTCAGTATTATTTCCAACAATTGGTATCGGAGCGGGTCCTTCAGAAGAAGCCGCTTGAAGGAAGATCTACCATCATGAGCAACTACGAGAGGCATCTATCAGGCCACCAATCTTTGATGGGAGCAAATTCGTCTATTGGAAGATAAGAATCACAGCCTATCTTCAATCTCTTGGTATAGAAGTTTGGGATATCGTGGAAACAGGATACACATTTCCATTAGCAACTCCTACATATACGACTGGTAAGAAACAGTATGAAACAAATGCAAAGGTTGTCAATATTCTATTAGGGAGTTTATCTCAAACAGAATTCGTCAAAGTTATGCAGCTCAAAACCGCAAAAGAAATATGGGACAAGATCGTTCTGTGTTGTGAAGGAGACAATCAAGTAAAATGTGCAAAACTATAAACTCTTAGAATTCAATATGAAAATCTCAGAATGCACAACAATGAAAGTGTGGCTAATTATTTCTTACCTATAGATGAGATTGTTAATCGTATGAAAAACTTGGGTGAAGAAATAAAAGAAGTTACTTTGGTTGAAAAAGTCCTAAGATCCTTGTATTCTAAGTTTGAATCAAAAGTTTCTACCATAGAAGAAACACAATATCTACAGAGCATTACCATGTCACAGCTGCATGGAATCCTAACTGCTTTCGAAATCAGAAAAGGGGGACCATCAGACAGGAGAGAAGTCGAATTCAAAGCTTTAGGAAAAGGAGATTAAAATGAGTCAGGACATATGTCGGAAGGAGAGGAAGAATCAAACTTTCAAATGCTTTGCTTGTGCAAGAGTTGGTCACTTTGCAGCGAAGTGTCCTCATAAAGACAAGCTTGGCAAAGGTAAGGAACCAGTTAGATGGAACATAAAACATAATGTAAGTAAGAAGAGCTATTATACTCATGAAGACAGTGATGGATTTTCAATTAGTGATGAAGATGAGCAATGTAATGATTATATACTTTTGATGGCTTTTGAAGATGATGATTTCTTGGATGCTATAGATGAACATGATCTCTATGAAGAAATTTCTAAACTTAAAATCTGTTTAGAAGAAAAGAGTATGATCATAGATACTCTGACATTCCAACTTGCTGAAAGGGAAAAACACAATGAAAAGTTAGAATGTGAAATTGTGGGACGTAGAAATCGAGATAGCTCCTAGATATTCTGAAGAAGCATCTCAACCACAGAAGCCATCCACCTCCAAAATTTATCTTCATGCAGCAAGGAGAATTGAACAGGTTGACAATCGACAACAAAAAGCAAATCACCAGGTAAATCAGGGTCAATTTACTTCAAGGATGAACAAAGATCACCAAGTAAATCAGGGGCAATCTACTTCAACGATGAACAAAAGCTACAACCAACCGGAGGTAAATCATTCTCAAATTGCCTCAAGAATAAATGCCTATGGAAACTACAATCACCGGGATGGTAGGTTTGATAATCGAAGGAATTTCTTCAATGGCCAATATTTCTCTTGTCATAACTTTGGACACAAAGTAGCTCAATGTGTTGCCTACAAGACCATCATGACCAGAGAAGCACCAAATCAAGGGAGTGTGACTGGAATCATGAAAAGAACCTACAATAACTTTTCCCCTCTTGAAATGAAATAGGATGTTCTATTTGTAACAACTTCGGTCATAAAGATTCTGAATGTAGGAGTAGTTTTCAACAAAGAAATCAGAAGGAGCAAGCTTCATTAAGTCCCAAAACATGGAGTAAGAAAGAACTGCAACCAGAAAGATGTGGTATAGCCTTATATGTGGAAGGGCAGGAAAATCAGTGGTACATTGACAATGGATGCTCGAAACATATGACAGGTGATAAAGAAAAACTTCAGTCATATAGTGCTTTAGAAAAAGAAAGGAAGGTCTCATTTGGAAATGACACTCCTGCACTCATAAAAGGTAAACGTTCTGTTCTTTTGAAAGAAAAGGTCAAAGCAGGAAATGTATAATCTATTGATGGCTTAAAGCATAATCTATTGAGTGTCAGTCAAATGTGTGATCAAGGAAATGAGGTAATATTTCGATCAAATGAATGTATTGTTCGTGAGCTTGATACAGGAGAAATAGTGATCAAAGGCATAAGAACTCCTAATAATTTATACATACTCAAGGGAGGACAACAACAATGTTATCTAAGCAAGAATGACAAACACTGGCTATGGCACAGAAGATTGGGACATCTAAGCTTCTCTCAGATAAGGAAAGCATGCAAATATCAGGAAGTTCGTGATCTCCCTGACATCAGAATTCCAGACAATATAATATGAAAATCATGTCAGTTTGGTAAGCAAACCAGAACTAATTTTAATGAGAAGGAAGGATCAACAAGTAAGCCACTTGAACTTGTCCATATTAATGTATGTGGTCCATCAAGGAAAATGTCACCTCGAGGAGAAGAATACTTCATATTATTCATTGACGATTTTTCCAAGATGTGTTGGATAGGACTCCTGAAGCATAAAGACGAAGCTTTCGAAATGTTCAAATCATTCAAAGCCTTGGTTGAAAACGAATCAGATCGTAGAATCAAATGCCTCAGGTCTGATCGAGGAGGGGAATTTACCTCAAATGAGTTCTTCGATTTTTTTGAAGAACATGGAATAAGAAGAGAATTCTCCACTACAAGGACTCCTCAGCAAAATGGATTAGTAGAAAGGATGAATAGAACCGTTCAACAAATGGTTCATGCTATGCTTGATGAGTCTGTAACTCCTTCAACCTTTTGGAGTGAAGCTACATTTATTGCCGTTACTATTCTCAACAAAACAAACATCCAGGTAAACAACACTCAGACTCCTCATGAACTTTTGTATGGTAAGACTCCTACGGTAAAATACTTCAAAATTTTTGGAAGCAAATGTTACATCAAAAGGACTGATGAAAACCTTGGCAAGTTTGAACCTAGAGCAGATGAAGGCATTCCCCTTGGTTAATCTCCCCACAGCAAAGGATATAAGTGTTACTATAAAAGACTTGGAAAAATTGTTGAAAGTATTGATGTAGTGGTTGATGAAGAAGGAAATATTCCTAGGTAGGTAAAATCCGAAGATTTCGAAGATGATGAGGACTATCCTTCAACATCAAATCAAACTTTTGATGAAGAAGAAACCTATGAGGCACCCGAAGAACAGATAAGGGTAGAAGAAAAGACTCCATCCAGGTGCGTTCAGAAGAATCATCTAGAAACTCATATTTTGGGGCAAAAGAGGCAGGTGTACAAACAAGAAGAACTACCTCAGAAGCTTCAAGCTATCTAGCATTGCTTTCCTCCACTAAACCACGAAATCTAAGTGAAGCATGCAAAGATGAATGCTTGTTCAAGACCATGAATGAAGAACTTGAGCAGATTGAAAAGAATAATACTTGGGAGTTGGTTCCTAGACTGAATGATAAGAATGTCATAGGGACAAAATGGATATTCAAAAACAAGTTGAATGAAAATGGAGATGTTATTAGAAACAAGACCATACTTGTTTATAAAGGGTATGCTCAACAAGAAGGTACATACTTTGAAGAAACTTTTGCACTGGTTGCAAGACTTGAAGCCACAAGAATGTTCCTTACTCTTTCTAGGTTTCAGAAGTTCAAAGTATTTCAAATGGATGTGAAATCTACCCTTTTAAATGGAGACTTAGAAGAAGAAGTGTATATTGAGCAACCAGATGGATTCATCCTTGGAAATGATCCAAAACTTGTATGCAGACTTAAGAAGGCACTCTATGGTC
>APFE031758432.1:139286-168560 GCA_000404065.3 Pinus taeda | reverse complement strand
TCAAGGAACACAAAACTATAGCTTATGGTATCCTAGAGATACAGATCTCACACTTCATGCATATACAGATGCAGATTGGGTAGGAAGCGTGGATGACAGAAAAAGCACTAGTGGTGGTGCATTCTTTATGGGTTCCAGATTAGTATCTTGGTTCAGTAAGAAACAAAGTTCAAATGCTTTATCTACAGCTGAAGCAGAATATGTGGCTGCTGCATCTTACTGCACACAGCTCCTTTGGATGTTGCAAACTTTGCAAGATTTTCAAATCAATTGTACTCCACCTATCTCCATTTTATGTGATAATAAAAGTGCAATCAGTATTTCAAAGGATCCTGTCATGCATTCAAAAACTCAGCACATACCTATCAAATATCATTTTCTCCTAGAACAAGTGCTTGAACAAAAGGTAAAATTGGAGTATGTTCCCTCCAAGGAACAGATTGTTGATATACTCACCAAACCACTAGCCAGGGAGACATTTGAATACCTCACACAGAAGCTGGGAGTAGTTGATGCATCATCTTGCTATTGAAACTTGTCAGTTTCAGAGAAAAGTGGTTGTATGTGAGTTTCATGTGGAGCATCCACGTACATACACTGGTTTCTATGGATACAGTCGCGTATATGTTGATTTGAAGACAACAGTGAGCCAGGCTCAGGATGAAAAGAGTCTGATATGGGTCTGACAGAGACCATATAGCACAGGTTTAGGGGGAGCATATATACTTCTAATAATGCATTGTTGGCATTATCTTAAAAGATCTTGGTTCAAGTTCACAGTTGTTTTTGGTTTCAGGTGGAATAGGTGCAGATGGAGAACATGGTTGTTGGTCTGAATGATGATTGACAGATGTTGTTGATGATAGTTGTTGATGACTATCATAGTCTTGTTGTAGATATTTCATCTATATGTCATGTATTTCTTTTCTTATCAAGGTCATGTAATGGCCTACTTTGGTTTCCCCACTATGCCTAGGATGGATGATGTAATGTTCTTGTTTTATCATGTGTAAGCCTTTGGTGTATCCCCACTTGGTTGGGTTGATGAGTCAATATTGGTATATCCCCACTTCGTTGGGAGATGGATGTATGTATGAGTCTTTGGTGATAGGAAGGTTATTTATGATTTATAAAGTCATGTTTCTTCTTGTAGAACATCTTCTTGCAGACCCTACCTACAGTCAAGGGGAGCATATTTCAGCATGTACTCAGGGGGAGCATAACCCTTTGCACTTGATGACAAAGGGGGAGAATGACTTTAAGTGACTTGGGGTTGCCATCAAGTCCAAAGGGGGAGATTGTTGGCATTATGACACAAGTTTGGCACTATGACACAGGTGTTGTCCTTGATGGCAACTCACTCAAATGACAGATCACAGTTTAGGCTCTCAGAATGAAAGAAAAAGAGATATACGCAGGTTCCTCTTAACCAAGTCGCGTATACACGCGGGTTCGACGATCAAAAGGTACGTATATGTATGCACGCACTTTCATGCATGGAAAAGTGCATACATGTGGGAAAACTTATTTTTAATCCATGGTATTTAGTCCTTGGTATTTACACCTATGGCTTTGGTCCATGGTATCTCGTCCGACATGTTGAACCCAAGTATTGGGTCCATAAGTGGTTTTGGACCATGGTATTGAGTAAGGCGTAAGACTATAAAAGGGGAAGGAGATAATTAGGCAAAGTGATTCAATCAAGTATTGAATATCTTATGAAGAGAAAGATCTAGAATACTGGTCATTGGGTTATGGTGCATAGCTGGATCTGAACCAAGGAGGAACCTGAGCGCTAGAAGAAGGATAAGTTCTATTAAAGGACCAAGATCTTAAGGCTTGACGAGAAGTATCTTTGTGTGATTTTTGATCTGTTATATTTGGTGCATAACTTGATCTATAAATTTGATAATCTAGGTATAACTGATATCTGAATATTTGAAAAGGGTAAATTATCTTTTATAGATCTGTACGCAGGTTTGGCATTGCAAAGGCGCGTATGCACAGAGGTTAGGTACTTCAAAGAAGCGTATACGCAGGTTTGCCTTAATACAGGAGCATATGCACACAGGTTTCACATGTTAAAGTAGCATACATCTCACAAAATATGTTTTAGCTACTTCTGTTTATTGTTGCAGTGTTCAGGCTTCAAAATTGGTGTCTGGTTACTGTTACTGTTTTCTAGTTACAGCATTCAGAGAAGTGATTGTTTGAATCAGTTTTTGGTTAGTGAAAAGGAGATTGGTTGATATAGATATATTTGATGTTTGATTGATGTCATTGATGGATCTATTCTGAAAATGTATGAAACGTGGTCCCTAGAAGAAAAGAGAAGGTTGTAGCCTTCTGTAGGTCAGCACCTACGTACTAGTACATCAGCTAGTACAAGAGGTAAGGGGGTTGTAGCTCCCTTCCAGGAGAAGCTGAAGAACGAGAGAAGTTTGAAGCCTTCTTCAGGTAGAAGCCTACGTACTGGTATAATATTGCACCAGTACACATATATTGTAAAAAGAAGTTTCTTATTAAAGGAATATAGAGACGAATTACGGCAGGTTGTTTTCACCCACATTGGGTTTCCAACTTATATCTTGTGTTTATGTGTGTGATAATCTGTTCCGTTTTACTGCTCCTGTTTACTGTTCTTAAGGTTAATGAAGTTCTGATGCACTAATTAAAGAGCAAAATATTAATGAATCATAAGTTTAGTTATATACATTGGTTGCTTTAGACACAGTTGCGTATAGACGTATTTTCCCATAAATGAAGTAGCGTATACAAATCTTATTGTGAAATGAAAATTAATTGATTTGATAATACTGATTCACCCTCCCTCAGTATTATTTCCAATAGCTTTGACATCCCATATCGCATCTAGGAGTCATCGACACATTCAGCTCAATTGTTTTGGGGTAATCCCGCCTTCCATGACTTGTGTTGCGTTTCTGGCACTTTTTGTGTTTCACTTCGTATGAATGCAATTTACTTGATTTCAGTGAGCGCTTTATATTGTTTTGATACATAGTAGCTTTCACTAGCATCGTTTCAGTTTTCATTAACGTCTCACTGTTTTTGCATGCATGAAGCTATTTTTCACGAACGGTCATTGATTTGGCGACTCGTCTCACCTACATGCATAATGTCCCGTTTTCTAAATTTTTCATTCATATTTTGCATGCATGATCATTCACTTATGCTTATACTCAGTATCGTCGTGCATTCACATTCACATTGACTTTTAGTTTCCTGTCGATGGGTTTAGGAAGCCTTGGCCCGGACTCTACCGCACTAAGACAACATTGCACAATCTTGAAAGGGAAGGATTTGTCTTCCTCTCAGGAAATGTGCATTTCTTCCTAGTGAATGTCCTTGACTCTTACATTGCACAATTTTGAGGGACAGCGACTGTTGACCCAAAAAATTGTGCAATGCAGTCACTGGGCCTGCAACCATTCCTAGCTGAGATTGTGCATTGCACATTCCAGCAGTCAACATCCAGGATGGACTGTGCATTGTTTAGTTCCAGCAGTCAGTCAACCTCCTGACATCCCAGACTGAGCCTTGCAATGTCTTGGCAGTCAGTCTCCCGACCTCTTGGTGGAAATTGTGCAACCTTCATGATCAGTCACACAGGTATGTTGCAAGTCAGTTCTCAAGTTCAATTTGGTTTTCGACTCACAGATTGTTTTCCATGAGTGTTTCCATGTCTCCAAGTATCACAGGTGTTCTTTTGCCTCTCAGCATCACATGTATAATGGTTTCTAGGAGAGTAAAGTCGAAGCCACCATTCAGAGCACACTTGGGGATGCAGTCGATCAAGTGTCTATGAACTTTCCTACCCACGAAGACATCAAGTTGTTCATAGACAAAGACATCAAGACATGATGGCAGCAACATGATAGCAAGTAGAACCATGAACAGCAACTGAAGGAAGCATACCGGATGCAATGAACGCAAGAGGAAGGTTATTGACAACGCAGAGGTGGAACAAAGTTGCAAGAACAAGCAGATCTACTTGTGGTGAAAGCAACTTTAGGGACTCGAGATATGAGGTGACAGTGTGACATGAAGATCATGTGAAGGCAGAGAACAAAACAGAGAAGGAGTTGCATGTGCTCAAGCATTAACTCAAGGAAGAACAGGAGTTGCATAAATGAGAGAATGAGTTGCAGCAGGAATAGGTGCAGTAGGGGGCAAAACATGCATAGATGGATGAAATTGCGCCCATACAAGCTATAGATTCATCACAGCAGCTAGCATGGAGCAGACATGGTTAGTGGTGATTTTGATTGCATGCAATGGAATGAAACAACATGCATGTCATTGTGTGCATGCATGTGATCCCACTCATTCAGCACACTCACCAAGGGAAAGACAAGAAGCAAGTCCGACTGGAGTTGAACATGCAGTTGATAGTTGATGTGCATGACCACCAGCACACACTAGAAGATCAGCACGGACACTATGCATCAGTGTGTTTCAGGTTCAGCCGCACTCAAGAAGACCATGTGCATGTTAGCAGATGAGTTGGATGGAGGAGCCACACCAATGCACTAGGATGCAACGAAGGCAAGAGTTCGCTTCAGTAAAGTGTCACCATGGAGTGCATGCACACCATCACGGACGACCAAGCTTGGCATCATCTCACCACCTTCACCATCACAAGCATGTTAAAGAGTTGGTCTCATCGCAATGAACCAAGTGTCAGTGATGTCTTGCATGGCTTGCTCAAGCCATTTTGTCTCACATGGGCACATGTGCACTTTAATGTAACGTCTTGTCAAGTGGAAGTTTAAGTGTCGATAGTTGGATGTAACAGTCATAGAGTAGATGAAGAGTCGTGAGGGTAGATGAACTATCACAAAGGGGAATGTCAAGGGTCACCCCACCCTTTGCTATAAATAGAACCTCACAACTCATTGTAAAGGCTTTTGGTCAGCCAAGCTTCGATAGGAGTATCTTAGAGAAAGCTTGGACAATATCTTAATGATCTTTGGCTTCTCCACTGTGTAAAGCTTGTACATCTGTTTGGAGGAGCAGGTGGTTATGGTTGTAAAGTTCCGCTATCAAAACTAGTGGTTGCACATGGATGTATTGTATGACTGAAACTTACACTTCTTAATATAACAAACCCACCACTTTCATGCATATGTTGTATTGTATTCTATGCTATCTGGTTTACTCTAAATGATATATGTATTTGTTTGCTTACATATGCATGTATGGACTATTATGTATAAGTATGTATGAATCTTTCTGAAATGTGTTGTTGGTTTAACCATCATTTTTGATTGCTCGCTAGCTTTCTTTCCAACTTGTGATGCAAATTTGCTCATGTGTTCCCTTCCAAGCCGCATACTATTACAGTTTTCCAAGGGGCGCACTCACCCAACTCTTTGTGTGTTAGAATTTTTCATGCACCTTCCTTCTCTTACTACAGCTGTCACACCCTTACTACCAATAGAGTTATCTTAGTTGCCTCTATGCGAAATTGCAGTCTAGGCATTACTGTATGACCCACTTCTAGGACTCCTACACCAAACGATCTAAGGTCTAATTGGGACTTCTTACCAATGATATCCCTTGACATATTGGCAGGTTCAACACCGTCAACATTTCTGGAGCTAGAAGGTGGGCCAAATGACCAGTTGTGTCCTCTCATCCTATTTTGAACCTTTGCATATCTTTCATGGATTCTTGCACTCTTCTCCCTCCACGATGTTTCTCGAACCACGAATATGTCACCATCACAAGGGAGTTCTTTGATCTCTTGTCCACTTACACATATGATGGTGAAGGCGAAGTGGCCTGGCCTGAGTTCTTACATGACTTTCTTTCCATGCTTCATGAGCAAGATGGATGTTCTGATGAATAGGCTAGTTTTCTGCTTGTATACACACTTCGCGAATCTCCACATCGATGGTTGTGCAGCCTACCGGCTGACAGTGTGCTCTCACTTGAGCACTTATGTGATCTCATTGAAGACACTTTCTATCATTTTGAGTCAGACCATCTTGACCAAAATCTATTACAACAATGGAAGGATCCAAATGAATCAACTATGGATTTTCAACAGCGCTTCCATGATTTGCAGTTTCAAGCTCCGAAGAGCTAGACGAAATTTTTCTATCTTTGGGACCGATTCGAGTACTGCGTTAAGAAATTTTCCCATCCCAAGAAGAATTTTGAAATAAAGCCTCGCTCAGTATTCTTCAATGATAGAGCTACATAATGTCAGATGGATGCGGTCACTATCACAAGTGACTATCCGCCATCCCCTCATCAAATAGGTCCACCACCGCAGAGTGATGTTGAAGATCATTCTCACACACCTGTTCAGTTGTCACATCCCCCAACATCACTTTGCTCAATTTTTGTGCAGATTTGGTTGTGAGTCCATTGATTTGTTATATGCATTTTGTTCCACAACCTCCGTCTTTGCACTCGGTTGTTCCTCCAGATGATATTGTCTTGTGTTCTTCCATTCTGGACTCTACACTTGTTGTGAATGAGGAACAAGCCACTGACAGAGTTGGTGTTGCACAACCAACATGCATTGTCATTAATGAAGAGTATGAGTGGGAGCTTGAGCATCAACACTTGGCAAAGGATGACTCCCTTCCATCCGAGCCCCCTTCGTTCCTTCCTGACATTTTTGGTGAACGTGCCATCCATGATTTCACATGTGTATCTTCATCCACAGATGCACCCATTCTTGATCACTCGCAGGACACATCAAATGTCATTCCATCATCTAACAATGGAGAGGATAAGTTATCCATTGAAAATCCACTTGATTTTTCATTAGCCTTTTCCAGAAACACATAGGATGAATTTGTTTGCTTCTCATCTACCCCTTTGTTTGATTCATCAGATCATGAGGATGTCAATGAAATCATTGACTTTTTTTTATCATGGTTTTCGTGATCCATTTACTCCCATATTCGATCATGATCATGTTTATATCACAGTTGATTTTTTGAAGCCACCGGTCTATGATGATCTATCTGAAAATGAATATGAAACACTCCAGGTTGTTCAGGCACTTCAGCCCGAGTTGATGGTTATGTCAGGAACTCGCTTTTTGGAGGTCAGTTTCACTTCCGATCAGGAAATCGTTCAATCACCCAAGGCTCCTCATCACACATCTATATGCATTGAAGATCAATCTCACACATAGATCATGCTTCCTCCACTCGAACTTCACGATCCCATCGCTCATGCATTGGAGGAATCTTACATGCAAGCACACGTGCATGATGAAAGTTGTCTTTGTTTCTTTCATTTGCTTGCATGTCATAGTTAAGAGTGTGCATATGCTTCAAAGTTGCACGCAATGTCGCACAGCACCATGGTAAGTCCACGGACTGCTCATCACGCACTTGCACTCACTTATGTTCCGTGGGCACTTTGAAACATGAAGTGTGGTTGTCCTCATTGTTATATATTTCTTGCTTGCTAGTTCACACAACTGGGTTGCTCACGGACCAAGACCTCACCAACATGGGTCAACTAATGTGTTGGTGGCTACATTGGAAATATTACTTCACTTGATCAGGCCCATGCATCATTAGCTTACGATTAGGAGTAGTGTTTGCTTTCAGTTAGTTTTATTGTGTGCTTGATTACTTACTTGTTGTGTTTGTTTGTTTGTTTGTTTGCTTGTTTTCTTGTTTGCTTACTCACTTTTCTTTCACTTTTTATTCTGCTTCTGCTTTGCTTTGTTGCTTGTTTGTTTGCTTTTTCGTTCATAGGTTAGTTTCTCATGAAACCATGTATGACTCCTGAAACAAGATGGGCAAAGTACAAGAGGGCTTGTACAACTATCACTACTTGGTTATCTATCATCTTGCCTCTGTATGAAGAACTTGTTACTTTTAGTCCATGATATGTCAATGGAAAATATGTATTGCTTGAAGTGGATCTTGGTGAAAACACAACGCTTGCACATTATCTAGTATCTCCTACTCTAGTCGGTTGTTTTTGGGTTAATCCTTGCTAGCTCAGTGAAGTAGAGTAAGGTGAGGGCGAAACCCTTAATAGCCATGTCAGAGATATAATAAACTACTTCTCTATTGGAATAACCTCTTCTATTCCCAATAAGTCGAGATCCCTCTTCCGCCTCAGAAATGAATGTGTTATGCACAGTTATGAAAAAATGAAAAGTGGAAAAATTCAAAATGAAAAATGAATAAGGTGAAAGAAGAGAAAGGCTTCCTACGCAGAAAGGTGATGCAAGTAACTCTGCCAGGGTACTGACCAGGCTCGCTGGCAGCGGAGCAATGCTTGTGTTCTTGCGTGACTCCACCGGGGTACTGTCCAGGCCTGCTGGGAGTGGAGAAACACCAGAGATGAA
This sequence comes from Pinus taeda, assembly GCA_000404065.3. Lineage (NCBI taxonomy): Eukaryota > Viridiplantae > Streptophyta > Pinopsida > Pinales > Pinaceae > Pinus > Pinus taeda. Next base: position 160,207 of record APFE031758432.1, on the reverse strand, counting down.
ACTAAGACTTTGACGACTATACTTCTTGTGCACCAATGTACCCCTCAACCCAAATCAAAAAAACTGTGTTGCCTTGGCTTGGAATGTGTGTCAATCGACCAAGAGCTTGGAAGATGCTACATCTTACAATCAAGCTAGTGTGAAACCAAGATGAACTAAGAACTGAACAATACTTCTGGAGGTGTTAGACTTTATTTTCATCAACAAGGTCCATTCAGAGAGCTGGCGTTCTACCAGTGTGTCGCAAAGTGTTGTAGCAACTACAACCACCCTCAGAAATTTTTCCTTAGCTTCATTTTGGAGCCTCCCTACTAACCTTTGACAACATCATGTCTTGCTTCATCAAGTACACAAGCTTCAGTGATTTTCTTCTAGAAAGGTAGCCTGTCTATCAGAGCTTGATGCATCCCCCTCACAGGATGCTTGTCCGGACTTGGTCCAACTACAAGCTAAGAAGCTCCCTCAAGAAATTGCACAATTATAGAGAGAAGCCAACCCTCCCTCCAGAAATTTCCCAATTCAATCTGGCAACCTGCTAGGATCTAGAATTGTGCAAATTTTCTAATGAGGCTTCATCCATAAAATTGCACAATTCCTCCCAGCAGAGCTACTCAGCCCAGGAATTGCGCAATCCTGGGTAGCAGTCAGATACTCTGCCCAGAAATTGTGCAAATCTCCTGGGCAACCAGCCCATCTCCCTTCCAGAAATGCGCATTTTCTCCCAGTAGTTGAGAAACCTCTTGCATGTGCAGTTGATTTGACCATTTCCCTCTGGGACCAAGAAAAATTAATTTTCATGCATGGGCTACTTCTCCCAAGGTAGCATCCAAAGGAATCCCTTGATTCAGGGATCTACTTTTAGCAACCAGAGGTTGTATGCAAGGATCATTTCGAAAACCTCCCACCAAGTGTCACTCTTCGTAGATTTGTGGCATGCGCGTCACATCTTCGTTTTTATCAAAACTCATGAACCTAACACTGAAAAGCTCATTCATCACACCAACCTTGCAGCTCTCACATCCACATCACTTCTAGGAATCGTCGGCACATTCATCTCAACTATTTTGGGGTAAGCCCACCTTCCATGTCTTGTGTTGCATTTATGGCGCTTTTTGTGTTTCACTTCGTATGAATGTGGTCTTCTTGATTTAAGTAAGCGCCTATTATCGTTTTGATGCATACTAGGTTGTACTAGCACCATTTCAATTTTCGTTAACATCTCATTGTTGTCACATGCATGAAGTTGTTTTTCAAGAACAGTCGTTGATTTGGCAACTCGCCTCACCCACATGCATGTTTTTCCATTTTCTAAATTTTTCATTCACCATTTGCATGCAAAATCATTCACTTATGCTTACACTCAGTATCACCATACATTCACATTCACATTCACTTTCAGTTGCCCGTCCATGGGTCTAGGCAGCCTTGGTCCAGACTCTGCCACACCAAGACAACATTACACAATCTTGAAAGGGAAGGCTTTGTCTTCCTCTCAGGAAATGTGCATTTCTCCCCAGTGATTGTCCTCTAGTCTTGCATTGTGCAATTCAGAGGGACAGTGACTTCTGGCCCATAAAAATTGCGCAATGCGGTCACTGGGCCTGAAACCATTGCTAGCTTAAATTGCACATTACACAATTCTAGTAGTTAGCAGCCAAGCTGGACTATTAATTACATAGTTCCAGTAGTTAGTCAGCCTCCTGAAAACTCGTACTATGCCTTGCACAGTATTGGCAGTCAGTCTCTCAACCTCCCGATGGAAATTACGCAACCTTCATGATCACTCACACAAGTATGTTGCAAGTCAATTATCAAGTTCATTTTTGTTTTCAACTCACAAATTTCTTGCCATGAGTGTTTCCATGTATCCAAGTATCATAGATGTTCATCTACCTCTTAGCAGCATAGGTACAATGGTTTCCAAGAGAGAAGAGTCAAAGACGCCGCTTAGAGCACACTTGGGGATGCAATCGATCAAGTGTCTATGAACTTGCCTACCCTCGAAGACATCAAGTTGTTCGTAGACAAGGACATAAAAACATGAAGGAAGCAGCATCACAGCAAGCAGCACCATGAAAAAGAGTTGAAGGCAGCATACCGGATGCAATGAAAGCAAGAGGAAGGTTATTGACAACGCAGAGGCGGAACAAAGTTGCAAGCTCAAGCAGATCTACTTGTGGTGAAAGAAAAATTGGGGGCTTGGGCTATGAGGTGATGGCACGACATGAAGATCACACGAAGGCAGAGAAAAAAATAGAGAAGGAGTTTCATGTGCTCAAGCAACAACTCAAGGAATAACAAGAGTTGCACAGATGAAGAATGAGTTGCAGCAGGAACAGGTGCAACAGGGTGTGCAACATGCACAGATGGATGAAATTGCATTGGTAAAAGTTATAGATTCATCCCAGCGGCTGGCACAGAGCAGACATTGTGAGCGGTGATGTTGATTGCATGCAAGGGAATGCAGTAGCATGCATATCATTGTGCACACACATGTAATCCCACCCATTCAGCACACTCATCAAGGCAAAGACAAGAAGCAAGTCTGACTAGAGTTGAACATGTAGTTGATAGTTGATGTGCATGACCACTAGCACACACTGGAAGATTACCATGGACACTATGCATCAGTGTGTTGCTGGTTTGGCTGCACCCAAGAATCCATGCACATTTTAGCAGATGAGTTGTGTGGAGGAGCCACACCAATGCACCAAGATGTAATGGAGGCAAGAGTTTGCTTCAACAAGATGTCACCATGGAGTGCATGCACACTATCACGGATGACCAATCTTGGCATCAACTCATCACCTTCACCATCACAAGCATGTCAAAGAGTTGGTCTCATCACAACGGGCCGAGTGTCAGTGATGTCTTGCATGGCTTGCTCAAGCCATTTTTTCTCACATGGGCACATGTGCATTGTAATGTAACGTATTGTCAAGTGGAAGTTCAAGTGTCGATAGTTGGATGTAACTGCCATAGAGTAGATGAAGAGTCATGAGGGTAGATGAAAAGTCACAAAGGGGAATGTCAAGGTTCACCCCACCCTTTGCTATAAATAGAACCTCATAACTCGTTTTAAAGGCTTTTGTTCATCCAAGCTTTGATAGGAGTCTCTTAGATAAAGCTTGGAAATTATTGTAACGAGCCTTAGCTTCTCCACTACGCAGAGCTAGTACATCTCTTTGGAGGAGTAGGTGGTTGTGGTTGTAACATTCTTCTATCGGAACTAGTGGTTGGACATGGATGTATTGTATGACTGGAACTTACGCTTATTAATATAACAGAGCCAGCACGTTTCATGCATATTTTGTATTATATTCTATGATATATGGTTTACTCTAAATGATATACGTATTTGTTTGCTTACGCATTCATGTATGGACTATTCTATATAAGTATGTATGGATCATTCTAAAATGTGTTTTTGGTTTAACCATCACTTTGGATTGCTCGCTAACTTGATTTCTAACTTGTGATGCATTTTCACTCATATGTTCCCTTCCAAGCCACGTACTATTACAGGTTTCCAAGGGGCACACCCACCCAACTCTTCGTGTGTTAGCACTGTTCATGCACCTTCCTTGTCTTACTACAGTTATCACACCCTTGCTACCAACAGAGTTATCTTACTTGCCTCTATGTGAAATCGTAGTCAATACATTACCGTACAACCCACTGCTTGGACTCCTAGACCAAATGGTCTGAGGTCTAATTGGGACTTCTTGCTGGGGAGATCCCTTGACATGTTGGTGGGTCTAGAAATGTCAACATATTGGCATGGATTTTTCTAGGTGTGACAGTGATTTTCAGCCTTGCCTTTCTGTTTGCGAATAACCATTACGTGATGGCTTCTCTTGTATTTGGTTGAGCTAGATTTCTGGATTGTTTTGGAACTGAGTGAGGTGGTCTCTGAAATAAAGAACACAAGTCTTGGGAATCCCTAAACTGGATTGGGATTGCGTAAAACCAAATTTTGTGTGCCTTAGTGATCCTACGAATCCTCAACCAATGAATGGCAAGATATACGGTAAATTCTAGACGTGTGTGCCCTCGATCAGGCCTAGAAATCCTTGTCTCATCAATTGCAGGATATATAGAAAATCCTGCAGGGTGGAGTCTTGGTTAGGCCAAGGAACCCTTAATTGTTGTATGGTGGCATATATGGTAAATCCTAGAGCCTAGGAGACAATTAAATTCCTCATAGTGTAGGTGGAGAAATCTAGTGGCATCCATGCTTATTAAGGGCCTAGTGATCTGGTGGGGATTGCAGTAAAGCCTAAGGAAACCCAGTTTGGTTTGGTTTTGAGACCCACATTCATGCTAGAAATATGGCATGGGGGTGATTGGCTAAAAGAAATATTTGGTTCAGCCAATCTATGGTCAGGCAGTTTGTGGAAGTCCCAGACCTGATTGGCTTATGCATTCATTAATAAGTTCTCCTTCTACTTGATATTTCATGTCTAAATGTATTGGTTCATATGTGATTCTTATGGTTGTTATGTCCTTGTTATTTATAGATGATATTGCATCTATTTTGATATGGCAACAGTGCTCCTTTATGAATCTCAGATAAGTATGAGACCCTTATGCTCAGAAATGATGTTATGACCTGTAGATTACATATTTTTGACATGTTTGATGAAATTCCTGTCATGGCTAGTAGGGGTCTAGCCAAGTCATTGATCAAGGGTTTCCATTAGTAAATTTGTTTCATGAAGTTCTGGGCAGTGGCCTGAGTCTTGGCCATGAAAAAGTGGCATAGGATCTGGGGATGTTGGCTCAGATTCAGCTGAAAAATTCCAGAGTCACTGGCATGCCCTTACTATGGGAGTGACTAGAGGGACTTAGTCACATGCATGGCTTGTTATATTAGAGGACCAGATTAGTAAAATATCAAGTTATCTTAGGGGTTGGTCACCTGGAAGGATTGGTTTGCTCCTGAAGATTCTATAACATGTGTGAAAGGTCATAATGGTTTTGGTTTTTTGGTTCCACTTCCTTAACTATACATGTGGAGTTGAATCACATCATAGTAGCCTCTCGTCACATTTTTACCCCAACAGACCAATTAAATTGGGTAAATGTGGGAGGAGGGTGTTACAGTATGTGATTAACTTTCTTTGATAAAAATTTACCCCTCACCACAAAAGTAGCATATACTCCATCAGACATCATAGGGGACCCCACGATACCCTATCACTCTAGGAATTTCAAAACTTCCCCCCATTATCGGGAGGTGTTCCAGGTCTCTCGCTATTTTGGTGTATAAGACATCATACATCCACTGTGATTCATTCATATTTCATTGGAGCAACCTTGATTGGGACCCCTCCCCCTCAAGGTACCCATTTCAGTACCCCTCAGGGGAGTCCAAGCACCACCCCTCAGGGGAGTCCACATAGTACCCCCATAGGTAGTCCTTCTCACACTTCCCCACAGGGGACCCCTTTTCACACCACATTTCAAAATCATTTTACAATGGCAAATAGCCATTACATCTTGTTTCTTGCTTCCTTGAATCTCCTAGATTTAAGCAAGCTTACAAATGATCCCATTACACATAATGTCAATTGGCCTCCTAGCCCAACCAAAATACCTTCTGATATACCAAAGTTTGAAGGAAAATAGGGAGAATATCCTGGGAACCATATTATGACCTTTCATTTATGGATCTCATCCAACAGCATCATAGATGACTCAGTTCAACTCTTTCAACACACCTTCACAAGACCCGCAGTGAAATGGTACATAAGCGAGGCCTCATGTTCTCATAGGACCTTTGACTCCTTAGCTAGTCCATTTCTCGCCTTCTTTTAGCTCCAAATTTGCCATGATACTAGTTTAGAGTTACTCACTTGCTTTCGGCAAACCACTTCCACACATATCTCGGGCCATGTCCATGAGTGGCGTAAGCACCATAGCCTATGAAAAGTGAACATAACAAGGGACCTACGCATAACTTCTTTGCAAAATTTCTTGCATCAGCAATAGCAAAATATGTGGCCACAACAACGCTACAGACATAGTAAGACGCTATAAGTAAAGCTCAACAATTTAAGCTCATCTACACTCAGTTAGGAAACCTTTACTACATTTTACATAAAGTCCCTTGATTAAAATCATTGGACATGATAAACCATGATTATCAAGTCTTGCAAATGGTTTGATCAAAACCATCACCCAAGATCAACCCAAAAACACTTTCCAACAATATGGAAATGTGTACAGTGGAAAAACACATTTCCAATAATATGGTGCTCCTCTTGTAGTTCAAATTCCACCCAACATGGGATATCATTCTAATCATCCTACGCCCTCTCAAAACCCTACCATTTAGGGTAACCAATACCCTCTAGGGTAGTGAGTACCCTTCACGTGCCATAGAGGTGGTGTCCACCTCCCAAACGGCTTACACTAACCAAGGAAAAGGGAACTTTTACTACCCTTTCCAAGCATCCCAATAGACCAACCCCACACCTCAGCCTAATGTTGGGGTTAATTTTGTGCAGCCTTCTTTCCCACAACAATACCAGTACTTTGAATATTTAAACATGGAAAAATCTCGAAATGTCCATAAGAAGAAAGGAAAGAGAAGATAAAAAGTGGAAGCCCCTAACCAAAACCAAAACCAAAATTGAAACAATAGCAACCCACAAAATTAGAACAAGAACCAGAGTATAAGGACTAATCCTGTGTGTGTTATTTGTGAGGAATAGGGGCATTACACCCATCATTTCCCTCAAATCCCCAAGTTGAATAGGATGAAAGAAGCAAGGGGGATGATAGGGCCAAATCAACAACCTACATTCATGCAGAATCCTTTCCCACATCAGGAAGTAGTGAACACCCAACATGAACCCACCCCCCATCAGTATCAAAATCAGGCTAGGGGCAGTTCCTATGACCCAACCAATCATGACATTTTCATGGTCGAAGAATATATTCTCCTAAAAAAATGAAATTAGGATTATGGAACCCTCCAAAAACCAACCCTTCAACATCAACTAGTGCTACCACTACGACACCTTTGACATTGCCCAGACCCCCTGTAAAAAACCTTCCCACAAATGATCAAAATGCCTCTATATCATGCAAGGCATAATTCTAAGGCATCTCACACTTATATCATTATTGCTGATCTAGCTCAATCGCCATCAACTATGTCAGTGACAGAGGTTTCGGAAACCTACCCAACCAAGAAGAAAGCCCTTCTTTCCACATTGGGGGAAATTGACCCTTCTGATTCGTGTTTGATGGCTTTTGTTTTGGATAATTCTATGCCATGCCTTCAATCGATAGTTTCCTTGTAGATTCCAGTCACCGTTCGGAATATCACCATCCATCGTTGCAATGTTGATGAGGGGCTCATTTAACTGTATCATGTCCAAGTTAGTTTGGCAGAAACTAGGATCCCTCGAGCTCACTATGTCACCCCTTACACTTAGAGCATATGGCGGGCACCCCTTGGCCTCGGTAGGAATTTTTCAAAACGTCCTAGTAGAGCATGCCAGCAAAACAATTCTCATTGATATCAAGTTCCTTGATGCCCAACTAGATTACAATGTCTTGTTCGTTCATCGCTACATGAATGCCATGACCACAATATCATCTTCATTGTTTCATGTCATGATGTTCCCCCGTGATGGGAAGATCATTACAATAGATCAAATCACATACTATGAGAAAAGGAAATACACTACCCCCGATGGTGTATTACCCTTTGTAGGATCCCATAGAGAGTTGGTCCCATTTTGTCATAGAAGCAGTTCCAGGGATGTTCAAGGCACCATCACTCCTTGGAACATATCTAGGTGACCCACCTTTAATTGAGTTTGTGCCCATAGCCTCAATTTTATGATGAGTTCATCCAATGCACCCTAGTCTAAGGAACCAGTTCTAGACGCCCCCAGTGTTGTGACTACAGACTCAACATTCTTACCATACACAATCACTCAAACACATTTCTTGTATCCCCCACATAGTTTCATCTCACACCAAGTCATGGAAAAACTTACATTGCCAAACTTGGCTATTATGATACCTGTCTGATATTTAGCCCCACAAGCCATGTTAACAAAATCAAGTATTACCATGATAGTTGCCATTCCTATGCCCCCCCCTCAAGAAGTCACCCCACAATGAGTTATAACTACTTCGACACCAGTAGATGTTGCCAAAAGGGACAATTAGAAAGGTAAGAAGGTTGAAACCCTAGACACTTCCTCTTCCAGGGTACCACTACCCTATGCATTATGTGAAGTATTTTGGCACCCTACCAACCTGTGCCAAGAATTAAGGGAATTAAAAGCCCTTCTTCACACCCCACAAGAACTAGTAACCCCATTTCCACCTTCAGGAGACAAGGCCACATCAAAACATAATAAGGCATTACGTACCAACCATCCATGTGATATATGCATGGAGTACGAACATTGCATGCACCACTGCCCTAAAATCCCTCGTCGTTGAGATGTGATGGGAGCCCTCACTCAATCCAATATTGTGACACCATCACTTCCCAACATGCCAGTGATAGACAATGTATCTGATCCAGACTTATGCATGAACACAAAAAATATAGATATACACATAAACAAAGAGGTACAAGAGAAATAAAACTTCAATTCATTAATATCAAAGAGCTTAAATATGCTTACATACAAAAATGGAAATAAACTAGCTCGAGAAATGGTAGCTTATCTCTTAGAAGAGATGTGGCAACTACATGCCTCTAAACTATGTTACAATCTTTGTTTATACGATCTTTGTTTGATGTGCACGATACCTCGCTAGAAATATATATCTGAGGAATATAACTTTCAACTTCAAATTATCATTAAGTCTTATGTTTACCCATTTTCCCAAAAAATGTCGTTTAGGGCCTCAAAACGACTCTGGAAGTTTAGGACCAAAAAAACTGCCAAAAATAGTAAATTCTGCTACAATTAAGGAAACTAAAAAGCTGAAACAAACAATGTTGGGGGTCCAAGTGGAATAGGTAGGTGGCCACCAATATCAACCTAGATCATTTCGCCCCCCCTCAGGAAGAAATGGTCCCCATTGTGTTGAGTGCCTCCATGAGATGGGGAAACTTCTATTGAACCTAGTCCCTGGTGAACCCCTTGTCGTGATGAAGGAGTTGGCATGCTTCGACAACAAAAATATAGATGGATTCTCTATTGGTAAGTGTTCGTTATTTGTATTTCCATGATCCGATTAGTTGTGGCTTGTTCCATGTAGTCTGAGTTTAAATCTGTTGGTGTGAGTTGTTCTGGAATGTCAGATGTGTCTAGTAATGGTGGAAAGTATGGTCGAAGGCAATCCACATTGAATATTGGGTGCAAGCCAAGGAACATTGGAATTTTGATCTTTAAGGCATTATCAACTACAACCTTGGTGATTGTGTATGGCCCATATCAGAGCGGTCGAAGCTTGTAGTGGGGCCTAACGAGGCATTCCTTCTGTAGATTTAGCCAAACTTTGTCACCCACCTCAAACTTGTGTGGCACCCAATGTTGACCATGTCACTTCTTGTACTTATCATTGACTCTGCCCAATATGTCATGGACCTATTGGTGAATATGTTGAATTCACTCAATGAAGTTTTCAGCACTATCAACTTCAAACTGGCCATAAGATGAATCTGCCTGAGTAACTGCAAATGGTATGGACACATCAATGGGACATAGTGGTTGGAATCCCAACCTTACCTAAAAGGGGTTGTGGCCAGTTGATCTACATAGAGATATTTTGTATCTATGTTGGATATAAGGGAGGCTTTCATCCCATGTGTGTGGATGCTTTGACTTGTACATGTGCAGAATGTGTATGATCATCCTGTTGGCAACCTTTGTCTAGCCATCAATTTGGGGGTGGAAAGTTGTGGACTTAGTGAGATTGGTATCCAACTTCAACCTGAGACTCGACCAAAATGTGCTTAGGAACATGCTATCCTTATCTGAGATAATGGACTGTGGGATACCAAAGTGTACCCGCACTCGTTCAAAAAAGATCTTAGCAGTGGCTTCTAATGTGATACTCTTCCTACGGGCTGCCAAAATGGCCATCTTAGAGAATTTGTCAATGACCATGAAAACAGAGTCATTTACATGCTTAGTAGGAAGGCCCGACATGTAATCCATGGAGATGGATTACCAAGGTCGACTAGGAGTAGGTAGAGGATTATATAGACCTTTCTTCTTGATGATTGATTTGGCAATGGTGTAGGCAGTGCAAGATATGATGTACTTCCCAACATATTGTCAAAGGTTTAGTCAATAAAAATAATTTTGCAACACTGCCACTATTTTCTCTACCCATAAATTTCCAACAACCCAACTATAGTGCACCTCCCAAATCATCTTGGCATGATCTCTTGAAGGAACACAAAGGTGTCCCATGTGACATAACATTACAGCCTGGAGGTGAAAATTTGGAACTTTCTTGCCTTTGCGCCTGGTATGTTTTGTTGAATTTTGGATCACTCTTGTAAAGATGTGCCCACCCTATAGACTCGTGCCCACAAGAGTTGAGCACAATGGTTAGCACCATGACCAACGGTCATCTAAGGTAATATGAAACATTGTTGGTGTTTCCCTTCTTGTACTTAATGTTCAAATGGAGTTGTTGCAGGTATGTGGACCATTTCTGATGGTGATTGTTCTACAACTTTCCCTCTGTCTGTATGAATTGTAGGGGTTGGTGGTCTATGTGGATGATCGCTTTCTTACCTAGCATGTAATGCTTCCATTGTCGGTAGGCCTGCACAATGGAATACATCTCTTTGTCATAGGTGGTATGCTTCCGTACTGTGTCTGAAAGTATCTCACTGTGATAAGCCACTAGATGCCCCTGTTGAGTAAGAACTACACCAAAAGTATAATTAGAGGCATTTATCTCAATCTCAAATGGTTGCTACAGGCCTATTAATGTGAGCACTAGTGCAAAGAAGAGGCGATGCTTCAACTCTAAAAACACCTTCTGTTGGGATTCGTACCAAAATAACTTTTCTTTCTCTCCTCCCTTAGTGACTTGACTCAAAGGCCAAGTGATATGAGAGAACCCCAACACGAACTTGTGGTAGAAGTTTCCAAGACCCAGAAAGTTGCAAAGATCTGTTAGAGTGGTTGGGGTTGGCCAATCCTGAATGACTTGTATCTTTGTTGGGTCCACATGCACACCTCACGCATCAATGATGTACCCCAGATAATGAACTTGGGTCATACCAAAAGTGCATTTCTCCAAATTGGCACACAACTTGTGTTGCTATAGGTTTTGGAGGACCTATCAAATATGGTGAGGTGATCTTCCCAACTTTGGCTGAAGATCAGAATTTCATCCAAATAAAACACCATGAATGAGTTGGTGAATGGTCACAATATATCGTAAATCAACCTCATGAAGGTTGCAGGGGCATTCGTTAACCCGAAAGGCATGACCAACCATTCGAAAATGCCCTCCTTGAATTTGAAGGCAGTCTTCCATACATCAAAGGGTTTGATCGGTACCTGGTGATAATCGGACTTCAAGTCAATATTGTTGAAATACTTGACCCCCTTGAGCTCGTCTAGGAGGTGATCAATCCATGGAATTGGATACCTATTCCGAACAGTTATCTTGTTCAATGCCCAATAGTCAATATAGAGTCTTAGGTCTCGTCCTTCTTCAGTACCGACACTATAGGGCTCCCACAAGATGATGAACTTGGCCTAATGTGCCCTTTCTGCAACAACACTTGAATCTGCATCTTGATTGATGATTATCCATAATAGAGCATCGATAGATCAGTCCATTGGGTAGCGACATGCCCGGGGTCATATCGATGGAGTGCTTGACCTGACAGTGGAGGGGTACCCCTGTGGGTGATGTGAAGATGTCCCTATACTCCTCCAAAACGTTGTCCATATATTGTTTTCATGCAAAGGAGCCTTCTATGGAGGTCGTGGCCACAATCTTATCCTTGCCCTGAGGGAAAACCAAAAGGAAAACATGAAATGATCTTACTACATTGCTTCGCAGTGTTCAAATAAATGGTGCTAGGAAGTTCGACCTTCAGTATCATGTACTACTTATTACCCAAAGTAATAATAACAGTGTGAGGCATAAACTCATACACAGCATGTCTCTTCCACAAGTATGGTTGGCCTAATAATACATCACAAACTTCAAGAGGAGAAACATCACAATATACCTCATCTATGAAGGGCTTGATGTTGTAGGGAAGACAGCAATGTTGGATGACACAGAGATCTCGCCCTTGGTGAAGCCACCTGATGGTGTATGGTTGTGGGTGTGGCGTGGTCAGTAAGCCCAATCACTTCTTAACCTTTTTCTTAAATGAGGTTCTTTTGGCTCCCACTGTCAAAATGAACTACATTAAAGAACCCTTCACCCACATCTGTGAGTGGAAGAGTCGCTCCTACTCCTCTGGATGTTCAGGCTCATCCTTCTAGATCTTGGTGGTGGCAATGGTGGCACTAGGCTCTACATCAATAATTTTCTTCCCTTTTTCATTCCCCTTGTCGATTTCTGACTCAGAGTCGAAACATGGATCTAATTCGGAAGCCTTCAACTTGGCCACTAGTGATTGTTTGGCTCGACACTCAATTGTGTTGCGAGTGGGGCTCTTATGGTACTCACACCATTTCCTTGTGTCCTTCTTTGTTTTCGTGGTGTTATTATTTTCCTGCAGATTAGACTGGTTGTCATGGGTTGTCCTCCCTTGGATTTTTCATTTGTTTTACGGTTTGAGGGTGCCTTTCCCTTGCTTCAGATTTGCAAATCCAAAGTCCCACTTCTTCTGTTTAAGTTTCTTCTCGATCATGACAACATATTGATAGGCGGCAGCAAGTGAGGAAATGTCTAAGAACTCCATCTCATCCTGGTTGTACTTGTGTAGATAGTCTCAGTAGTTGAGTACCAAATGTCACTTTGAATCCTTGATACCCAGCTTCGCGCAAAGGGAATGGAAAACATTTGTGAACTCTGGCACATCTTGGTCCCTTCCCTACCGCACCATGGTCCACATTATTTATTTATCTTCATAGCTCTTGATAGGGTAATATTGTTTCTTGATGACTTCTCATAAAGAATTCCAAGTGGGTGCGGCTGAAAACAATGAGGATTCCCTCTCGCCCTTTTGTTCACAGTAGCTTTCTGACCAATCCTTGATATGTGGGGCTGCTTTAAGGAGTGAAAAAGTAATATTTTCCCAATTGGAAAAGCCATGAAATGAAAAATATCATTCCAACATATTTAATCATCTATTTATGACATCTACATCGATCTGGCCTTCAAATATGGGAATCTCAAAATTTACTTGTACCTTAAAAGGAGTGGCACGTCGAGAGTGGTTGTTGGATGCAGATGCATCTCTTGTGGGTACTAGCCAAAGGGTCTAGGAAACGTTATCCATCATCGTGTCCCTTTGTCGCTCAAGGGCTTCCTAGAGCAATATTTTGAAAGAATCTCCTGCCCCGTCATCTTTTTTTCTTCCACACTGGGAGGCCGTCAGGGTTTGCGAGGCTGGTATTACAAAGACTCAACCAGTTCGAGTCCTAACTCCTTATACCCTGACCCCGTTGGGGGCATGCAAATAAAACAAAGAAAGAGAAGACCGCTCTTATAGCATTGATATGGACTTATGCAGGAACATAAAAAATACAGATATACACATAAACACATAGGTGCAACATAAATAAAACTTCATTTCATTAATATCAAAGAACTGAAATATGCTTACATACAGAAATGGAAATAAACTAGCTCAGGCGATGGTAGCTTATCTATGAGAAGAGATGTGGCAGCTACATGCCCCTAAATTGTGTTACAATGAGGCTCGAAGGCCTATTTTATTATTTAGAAACAATGGAAAACCCTAAACATGAAAAAACCTAACCCTAGGAGATGAAGCGCTAAAACTATGGGCCCCGTTGGGGTAAATTCGTACATCAACTTCCCCAAGTCGTAACTTTGGCATGTGATCTTCGTTTGATGCACACGATACCTAATTAGAAATATATATCCAAGGAATATAACTTTCAATTGTAAATTTTAAGCAAAAACTCATGTTTTCTTGTTTTCCAAAAAATGGTCGTTTAGGGTCTCAAAACGGCTTTGGAAGTTCACAATGGTGTGGGTACAAGTGGAATAGGTTTGTGACCACTAATATCCACTTAGATCTTTATCCAAAACCATTTACTGTGTTTTCAAGGAAGAAGCTTTGCGCTCGGTTCATCCTTGTGCCAATTGTCATTCTACCTCTCTCTCATTGTTATTATCTAGTAGGATGGTAAAGCAACCCACATCAGCCCTACCAAACCATTCCCACTCTTGTGCCTTATGCGACAGACTCGGCCACTTGATTAATATATGCCATGAGTTGAAAAAAAGAAAATAGCTTCTTCTCTCATTGGTCCACCTTCCTTAACCTATTCGCTCAAACCTTTCTAGACACAAGTGCAACCATTGTTGCATTTGTTCCCAAGTTCACCATATGTGGAACTACCAAAACCTTCTGCAATTTCGAGTAGTTAGAGCAGCCTTGCATAAAACTAATTTTGAGACCACAAATCCTCCTCCCACCATTGATGCTAAGATCAACAGGTTCATACACCTTTAACAAATGCCCCACTGTTGAAATTTCTAAGTCTAACCCGTTAGAAATTTTCCTATACTATCTGGTTCATTTCACCTATTTGTTTAATTACTTAACAAGTTATTTAACCATATAAATACCGAAATAAACACAATGTAGTCTCAACCATCTACAGATCATCAAATGAAAGAAATATGCAAACACACAAGAGACACCATTATTTTTGGACAATCGTCCCCAGATAAACCCAAATTGGGCAAACCAGTGCACCAGTTCTGAGGCTTCTATTATTAAGCAACTTTTCTTGAGTACAATTGGGTGCCAAACTGGCTCACCCCATAGAGAAATCAATCTAGTAGTAATACCTCTCTTTGGAAGCAGATATTTAGCAAGTCTGCTCCACGAAAATTCTCCAATGCCTCTCTGATGCACTGCGTCAACGTAAAACCCTATGTGTCAGCCCTCTGATGCTCTACACAGGTTCTCTGGCCCTCTGCATCACTTCTGCAGCCTCTACATCATTCACGCATGCCCTCTGGCCCTCTACGTAGTCATTCTGGCCCTCTGCGTGGCTCCTGCTAGATTTGTGTCTGCCTCTCTTCCTTTTCACTGGTCTTCCAGAACTATATCTACCTCTCTGTTGTGCACTCATTGCCCCTGGCTGCAACTCTGATCACTAGTTCGATTTCTCTTAACAAACCCCGCTCTAGAAAATCGAACTGACTTATCAACTTGGTGTCTCCAACTAAGCCTCAAGCCTCCTCTTATACTTTTTCTGTTAAGTCTTCAACAGCCGAGATTACATCTCTAATCAGTGGATAAGATTATATTTGGCTTGATCCATGTCATTTAGAACCTTCTCACCCTGTTTTATATTAATACCCATTAATATTTTTAGTTTCCTAAGTTTAGACTTAGGAACCCATTAAAAATATTAATTATTTTAATATCTATCTAACCGGTTTGAATTTCCCTAAACCATTTATGGGTCTTGGAGATCTCATGTACTTTAGCATCTCCATAAATTTTCATGGCTAGAGCACATCTGATGCTACCCCAAATAAACACTCCCTCTTAGCGAGGAATGTGCTTTAGTAATGCTCGTCCATTGAACATCACCCTGATCATCTAGCACCGGTTCCTATGATGATGTTTGGCCTTGATGCCCAACATCCTTTGCACTACTGCATCCTATATTACTTCTCATGGCTCTGCCACTGCCACTGCTACATCTATATGCAGCTCCTTTCTCCCAACATTGCATCTGCACTGCATCCCTCTCTCATCATGATGCATTGTGCTGCCCATAACACTACCATTGCTACTATTGCACTGCAACTCAATTACTGAGACGATGGTAACTGATCTACCCAACTACTAACATCCTTGTCAGGCTAGAATCCCTCCTAATGTTGAAGCCCTCTCTGTTGCTATCTTGTGCTCCCTCTCCTACCTCTACGTTGTGCAACAACTTTGTGACTCTCACACTACTGCAAACACCTTTGTGCCTTCCTACACTATTGCAACCTCCTATGTTCCTCTCTCACTGCTACAACCCTCTCTGCACTACCAGGGACTACTGCACTCTAGTATTGTTCTGTCGCTTCATCCGCATCTTGCTTCTACCAACATCCATCATCCTGCTACTGTCTCTCAGGGCTCCCATAGCCAGATATGATCCAAGAGTTTGGGTACCTTAAGGATCCTGCCCCACATCTTCTGTAGTCCTCCTGACAACAGCTTGATGTCACCCCACCTCTTCTCTAAAGGCACATGATCACTCATGGCACAATCGAAATCATCCTGTACCTCCTTCTCCACCCTAACTGGCACTTCCTTAGAGTCAGAAGCCTCTCCCTTATTCTTCTTCCTGGGACAATAGGTTGCATAATGGCCCAACTCTCCACAATTGAAGCACTTAATCTTGGAGATGTCCTTCTTATTCCTCTTCCTTTGTTGCCCCACAGATGCTAAAGCTGCATCCTC
The DNA here is from genome assembly GCA_000404065.3 of Pinus taeda. Lineage (NCBI taxonomy): Eukaryota > Viridiplantae > Streptophyta > Pinopsida > Pinales > Pinaceae > Pinus > Pinus taeda. The sequence goes on along the minus strand of APFE031758432.1, from coordinate 143,622 downwards.
TTCCTCCACTTTCTTGACCCGGGCTCCTTTTCCACTACTTCATACCTTGGTCAGTCATCTAATCTCTTATTGGTGAAGACTTGCCCATAATTCTTCCCATCCTGGAAGATTCAATCTACCAAAAATGCTTTGGACGAATGTCTCCCGCTCATCGGAGACTACATTTAGGGCGATCCTCACCATTAACTCTTGTTCCAATGTGGCCCCTATGGAAGTCAGTTGGTCCCGAATCTCCTACAACCTGCTGAGGAAGTGATCTATATGCTCCCCCATCTGCATCTAATATAACTGCAACTAATTCTCCAATAGCATCTTCCTCTACACGAAAGTGCCTTAATACAATGTCGTCAAGGCATCCCACATTTCCTTTGCCATATTCTTCTCAGCAATATGCTGAACTACATGATCCTTGACCCCATCAAGGATTATGCACTTTTCCTTGGTCATTGCATCCTCATACTTTTCATTATCAATTGGGTCAACTGGGATAGCTGGAGTTCTCAAGTTGAAGGCCTTGATGTGATGTATATCAAGAACAAATAGGATCCTGGCCTTCCAGATGACAAATTTGGATGCTTCATCCAACCTACCTTGATCCCTCAGTCTGTTCATTGCCATATCTACTCTTCTTTTCAACTCCTATGAGTCTCTACTTCCCTCTTGGAAGTTCTTTCTTTGACTCCCTCTGAGTCTCTACTTCCTTCCTGGAAGTTCTCTTCTAGACTCCCTCTGAGTCTTGATTTCCCTCCTGGAAATCCTTCTGCCAACTTCGAATCGTACCTCTCCAATCCCCTTTACTCCTACAACACTGATCTGGATTTCTTGGCTGGAAATCCGCCTAGGTAGCGACTCCCTCTACCTTGGTTCTATCCCGTTATGTATTGTTTTGCCTCGACAGCAACAACACCCCACCAGCTTCACACTCCACAATCTTCCCACAGCTTCCTATTCCCCAACAACTGAAGAAATTGAGCCTCTTGACTCTACACAATCTTGGCAAGGATGAATTGCTCTTCTGGCCAATTGTGTCACTCCTACTTGGCTGAGTAAGATGACATGGCTCCTTGTGAGCCTCTTCTACCTTTCTCTACCTCTGTGTTGGCCTCTCTCTAGCTCAAAATGATGATGCAAGCCCTTCCGCATCACTCCTTCTCTACTGCTTTCCGCTTAGGAACAATTTATGTCTCTTGGGACAGTTGTTTCTGCTGCAAATTCTCTGATTTAGCTAGTGCCTTCAGCTCTCTTGTGATCTGCAATCCTCTCATACCATGTTGAAATTTCTAAGTCTAACCCATTAGAAATTTTCCTGCACTATCTAGTTTATTTTCCCTACTTATTTAACTACTAAATAAGTTATTTAACCATATAAATACTGAAATAAACATAATGCAGTCTCAACCATATACATATCATCAACTAAAAGAAATAGACAAACACAAAAGGGACACTGTTATTTCTGGACAATCGTCCCCGAAAAAACCCAACTTGGGAAAACCTGTGCAGCAATTCTGAGGTTTTTATTATTAAGCAACTTTTCTTGAGTACAATTGGGTGCCAACTTAGCTCACCCAACAGAGAAACCAATCTGGCAGTAGTACCTCTCTTCGGAAGAAGATATTCGATAATTTTGCTCCACGAAAACTCTCCAACGTCTCTCTGAGGCACTGTGTTAGCCCTCCTAGCCTCTGCATCAGCCTGAAACCCTTTGCATCAGCCCTCTGATGCTCTTTCCATGCTCTCTAGCCCTCTGTGTCACTTCTGCAACCTCTACATCACCCACGCAGGCCCTCTGGCCCTCTGCGTGGATCATGTTGGTTGTTTGTCTGCCTCTCTCCCTCTACGCTAGACTTTTGGCACTATCTTTGCCTCTCTGCTATGCACTCACTGCCCCTCACTGCAACTCTGATCACTGGTTTGATTTCTCTTAGCAAACCCCGCTCTAGAAAATCGAACTGACTGATCAACTTCGTGTCTCTCCAACTGACCCTCAAGCCTCCTCTTATACTTTTTATGTTGAGTCTTCAGCAGCCAAGATTACATCTCTAATCAATGGATAATATTATATTTGGATTGATCCATGTCATTTAGAGCCTTCTCACCCAGTTTTATATTAATACCCATTAATATTTTTATTTTCCTAAGTTTAGACTTAGGAACCCATTAAAAATATTAATTATTTTAATATCTCTCTGACTGGATGGAATTTCCCTAAACCATTTCTGGGTCTTGGAGATCTCATGTGCTTTAGCCTCTCTACCAATTTTCATGGCTATAGCACGTCCGATTCTACCCAAAATTAACACCCACCTCATGAGGCCCATCATTTGTCATCATCATGAACCACGAGATATGTTGCTACATAAAAAAATCTATTACATTGGCACAGAACCCGCATTATATGTAATTCATCCTTGCAATGTTTGCACCAAAACTTGTCATGATTCAGAGACATGTCCAACATTGCAAATATTTAGACAGCTTAGCATCTGATGACGCTCACTTCATATAATTCCTCAACAACCTCCTCCCATAGAGGGAGATTCTTTGGCTCCTAGGACACCGACATTATCTTAATATCTTCTCCCAATCATCATCAATATACCATCAAGAAAATTCTCCCACCACCTAGTGTTGACGACACCCAACACCACATATGATTCATTTTCTCAGTTGTAGGAACCCTGATTTGTTCCATCTACTCATCATTTCTTGGTGTTGAGACTACTTCTCCCATTTCAAAGGTTGCACCACCCCCGACTGTGTAGACCAATGTAATATGTACATTATCAACATCATTGGGTTCTATGGCAACAACCACTTAATCATTTTCTTGTTTATCAACTAGCACCACCATGTCCTAATCCCATCCTCATGACCTCCCTCAACCTTTCGTATCATTAAAAATATTTTTCATTCAAATGAAGATATTTTAGAAGCCATGATAGAACCAAAATTTCTTTGGGATGCCATGCATCAACACTCTGTCTTTTTACCTGAGAAAGTGTTCTCATCTACTAACACACCAAGCCATAGTATTTGCACAGTAGAGATAAAGGACTTCCTAACACGAGGATAGGTATATTGGTTCAAAAATTTCATCCCTTCACCAAACGCATTTGATGAAGGGAACGTGTCCAATACCTCACCTACAGTCAAGGTAGATATTTCCACCAAGCCTGACATAATCGAAGAAATCTCACTAGGGGCAGCTCGTGCCCCAAAAGAAGCGGCTTCATACAAAGCCCTATTTCAAGAATATAAGGAAATTTTTGGGTGGTCTTATTCAGAAATTCCATGCATTAGTCCTACGATTATGGAGCACCATTTTGACACGTGGCCTGATGCTTACCCATTAAGGAAACGAAATTTTAGCTCCACCCTTCCAAAGAAAAATCGATTAAACAAGAAATCAACAACCTTCATAAGGATGGTTTCATCTACCCTATCGCTTACACATATTAGGTTTCTAACCTTGTACCCATCATGAACAAACAAGGAACCATTTGAGTTTATACTGACTTCAAAGATCAAAACAGGGCTTGTCCCAATTGAAATTATCCTACACCATTCATCGATCAAGTTATTTTTTCTTGCACCAAACATGAAGCCTTATCCTTTATGGATGGATTCTCAGGGTATAACGAAATTCATATACGGAATACCGATCAATAAAAAATAGCCTTCACTACCCCATGGGGAATGTTCTCCTATCATACCATGCCCTTAAGCCTTAAAAATGTTGGTGCCACCTTCCAGCGGGCCATGAATTATATCTTCCATGACTTGGCTCATCTAATGTTAGCCTATTTGGACGACCTCACAATGCGATCCAAAAAGTGCTCAGACCATCTAGAAGATCTATGCCTTGTTTTTCAAAGGTGTTGACAATATAACCTATGCTTGAACCCCCTCAATTGTGTCTTCTACATCAGAATAGGACGACTGCTAGGATTTTTTTTCCCAGTAAGGCATTAGGGTTGACCCTCTAAAGCTCCAAATCATATAAGAAATCCCACCTATGAGAACTTTCAATCAATTACAAATTTTTCAAGGTAAGGCCAATTTCTTACATCACTTTGTCCCTGATTACATAACTTGTGCGCACAGTTTCTTGTGCCTTCTTCATCAAGACATGTCTTTCTAGTGGGATAAACAAACTCGAAAATCATTTGAGGTCTTGAAAGATACCTTATTGCAGGCACCAATAATTATCCCCCTTGACCACACCAAGGATTATACCCTCTATCTATCTATCATCATAGGTAGCCATTGTAGGGGTTTTAGTCCAAGAAGGAAATGATAATAGAGAACACGTCATCTATTGCATAAGAAAGAA
>APFE031758432.1:117742-138377 GCA_000404065.3 Pinus taeda | reverse complement strand
AATAATAATAATAATAAATAAATAATAAATAAATAATAAATAATAATAATAATAAATAAATAAAATAAATAAATAATAAAATAAATAAATAAATTACCCTAGCCCTTGTACACTCAGTATAGAATCTTTGACATTACATCATCTTGCGGATTACCACTGTAATCATGAGCATTAACCTCATAAGATACTTTTTCACTCATCGTATGATGAACTAGAAGTATGCCTAATGGGTAGTTAGTTTGCAAGAGCTCGACTTACAATTTGCTTCCCCTAAAAGCAAGAAAGCTCTTATTCTCACAGAGTTCATTGTTGATCTCCCCACGGAATCCCAAGGGTCTCATGTTAATGATTCTTTCCTAGATTAACACTTATTGATTATATCCACAGATGACCCCTGGTACAGCGACATCCTCCTCTTCCTTCAAACTCAGAAGTTCAACCCAAACCGCTCACCGGATGATCAACAGTGCATTCACCACGAAGCCCCTCGTTATCTCCTCATATGAGATTTTTTATATCATTGCGAAGTGGACACTAAATTATGCCACTACCTTGCAATTGATAAATTCAAACATGTCCTAAATTATTGGCATAGTAGAGCATGGGTTGCCCACCTCTCACTAATGGCCACTGCCCAAAATATCCTTCGCGCTAGTAACTTTTGGCCCACTCTCTTCCGTCATTGTATTTCTACCATAAAGCAATGTAAGCGATGCCAATGTTGTGCCCATAAATCACAAGCGCCACAAGCTTCTTTACATTTGGTAATCGCCGCAAGCCCATTCTGCAAGTGGGGCACATATTTCATGACCTGTGACCCATAGTCTCAAGCAGGGCATAAGTACATTGTGGTTGCAGTCGTGTACTTTACCAAGTGGGTGGAAGCCATGCCCACTTATAACAACAATGTTGATATCACCGCATAGTTTTTTTTTAAACATGTCATCACGCAGTTAAGCGTTCCCAAGGAGTTGATCTCGGATCATAGTAAACACTTAGAGAATGATATTTTTCAAGAATTATCCCAACTCCTTGGTTTTTCCCATGATTTTTCATCTCCACGCTATCCCCAGTCTAATGGTAAGGTATAATCTATTAACAAATTCCTTAAAACAATGTTGTAGCATATGGTGACCAACCACAAAACCAATTGGCATCACATGATTTTATCTACCCTATGGTCATACCAAAAATTGGTCAAAACATCTGCAGGGTTCACACCTTTCCATTTAGTATACAAGGTTGAGGTTGTACTCCCCATTAAGTGCAAGATCTCTACCTTTTCCAAAGCCATCGAGCCTCTCCTAGACAAGAAGAGGATGAAAACCTCCTTTGATCGCAATGTCAACGCTCGTTCATTCATTGAGGGGGACCTATTCCTTTGCTATGATGTTGCCAAAGAAGCTTTAGGACCAGGAAATTTTGAAACTTTATGGAAAGGTCCATACATCGTTAAACATTGCCTTCTCAAATGTGCCTACATGTTAGTACAGCTAGATGGGACTTGCCTCAAGGGCCCTATCAATGGGCTCTACCTGAAAAAATTATATCCATAACTCTCAATTCAACATTATATTGTAGATGCATGAACCTTGATTTGTTTTTTTATGATGATCACCTCATCATGAATGTACTCTAAAACCATTCTCTCGTCATATGTCACAGATGGATCATTTGCCAACCTACCATCTTGGGTTCACATATGGTGCTTCTCGATGGTTACAAAATCTCTTTGCAACTGCCTAAGCCATATACTCCCCTGACTTGATGTTCATCCACCAGATTGAGCTTTGCATTTAGTCAGCCACCAATAATCAAGATGAATATGATATCATCATAGGCCTCTTAGCCAATGCCTCCCACCTAGGTATTAGTCACCTAGATGTGTTCGTTGACTCCCAGCGTGTAGTATCGTAGTTAAACATAACTTTTAGGGTACATGACCCTTGTCTCTTTCGTAAATTCTGCATGCACAAAGGTTAGCACATGGTTTTGATCATATCACATTTTCACATATACCAAGAACTCAAAATCATGTGGTTGATCGCATTGCTAATCAAATCCTAGATTGGCACGCATCACATATACATCATCATTGAGAGACATAAATAATAATGAACATATCCATTAATAAATTCAAAATACATCACATATATAAAAGCATACAATATAGACACACCATGAGAGCCACAAAAAATAAACTCATATATATATATATACACACACACACACACACATCATCCAAAAAATATATGTACATTTGTTGGTTGTAGCCAGAAAAATAAGTCATCAAAAAAGGGTATCATCCTCGTTATGTGTGTTTCCCGTGGTACATGCATGTCATACATCTATGGCTGGGGCCTAATGCCCCTAGCACCACCTATAGGAGACCCACCTGCCTCACTCGGTGTTGGATCCAAGATCAGTTGAGCAGTAGCTACCACTACTGACAACTGGAGGAGAATCATGTGTCATGTCCTATCTCGTGCCATCATCCTCTCGATGAGATCCTCCCCCAGCATTACCCATCCAACATCGGGCATCCACCAGAGTAAATTTGTCGCACAGTCCCAAGCATCCTCGATAGCCTTTGCTCGCACCGCAAACACTCAACCTTCACCCGAAGCACTGCAACCTCCCCCTCCTCAGAGGGACCACCTATCTCCATTTGCATCTATCATACTCATTTTTGGGCCCTTTTTACATTTCACAGTACCCATCAAGTGCACCTTTCCATGTTTTTTTGGTTCATCTTGTTCAACACATTTCAATTTTCATAATATTTCATCAATATGTTTTTCACTTGGGGTATTGGTTTTTGAAGTTGCAAGTCCCTTGCAGTTTCTCAATAAGATCAGTGCCCCAATTCCAATCAATAGTTAAGGTATCATTCTTCACCCAACATGATAGGATTCCTCCAAAGCTTTACATATCTTGACATAGTTTCACTAAAATAAACCATAAGGTCCACCATCTTAGACGCGTTTACCATCACCTTCCATCTGCACATTATAAATGTCCACGTCAGTCATAGCACTTCCCCTACATGGATTATCCCATTTTATATTCCCCCATCACACTATCTGTATCCATGACAATTCTCTTGGGCCCAGGAACCACTTAAGATGCATGTCTAGAATATCAGCCTCATACTTCTCTTATTTACTCATTGTTTACCAACCAAACTCCTTGCCCACCATTTTTACTCATTGTCAAATTGAATTGAATGCACACTTTCATTCTACATTTGGCATACCATTCCTACATGTGGCAATAGCCCATCTGTGTCACTCCATCTACCTCATCAACCTCCCATTGAGACCAACCAATGGCCCCCCCGCCCTTAGAAAAAAAAAGCACCTACACCATCATGCAGGCTAACATTTTCTTGGGACACCCATCTCTGTTTTTGTACATCCCAAACCACATTTACATTCTTTAGGCAAGTGTACAAACATTTTTTAAGGAAAAGGGTTCTCACCCGTATTTTTGTGTCAGTTACCTGGCAGCAGTTCGTAGTCGTCCTTGGTTGGAGCTCACCTTTTTCACCCATATTACTCATCATTTACTTATTATCTACCATGAAAGTCAAAAGATACTCACACCCACCCTAGATTTCCTACCGACTCCAGGGGCATTTACCCCAGAAAAAAATATTTTGACTATTTCCACTTCATTACAAGCTCCAAACTTGGGAAATTTTCCATACCCACTCATATTGTTAGTTCTTGCTATCATGCCTTTATGACTAATCAGATTATAGCCATCTTCTTTACTTTCATATAAATTCCTTGAACTAGTTCTTCGAGCATCTTATGCTCCTTTCATATCGACATCAACACTCATCTTCTAGGATCAAATTAATGCCTTGGTGGCTCCCCCCTTTAAGGGACAACCTCGGGTGGAAAAATAGGAATCATTATCGCCTATTGATGTCATCAGTTTCCCTGACATTCAACACCAACATAAATTTTTCATATCAGAGTATTACCATACTTTATTGTCATTGTACTTCTCTCATTTATTCGAAGACCCATGCATCCCATAGCACCTCATTCAGCAATGCTTTACATTTGACGCATGGGGGCTCCAAGTCTTTTACATTTGTCAGAGACGCCCCTGAGGGAAAAAGCAGTTATCTTATTTAGCTAGCAACATGTTAGCCACATCAAGCTAACTTGACAGGACCATTTCCTATATGATTGTATTACTTAGTTATAGTCATCGTAATGAGCATGGGATATGCTCGCCTTTTATAGACACTTTTGTATCAGTATATCTTCAGAGCATGGTTCGCTTTAGTTCTTAGTCAAGGATTTTTCCCTAATCATCTTTGTAGTAAGTTTCTCTATCTCTCAAGTAGGTAGTAAGACTCTAAAAATGCTCAGAAAAACGTGATATATTTCAGCTATATGCTTTCTCCTAACCTCACACATCAGGGGGAAACTATTATCATGAGAAAATTGTACACTCATTTGTACACACCTGAAGAAACTTAGATTCAGTGATCAACACTCACACACACACAAGTGACATTTTCAGTTGAAAGCATCATGAAGACCAAAAATCAAAATCTTTTCTATGGTTCAAGTTAAAAAATTGTCCCACGTGGTTGCACCATTACTGGAAATTAACAACCACGTGGCTTTTTCTTCGATAGTCGTGTTCTTGAAAAAATCCTAGTCAACACCTCAGGCCACAAACTTGCTTAAGAAGCACTCCAACTCTTGATATGATGGGATTAAAAATTCGAGCCTTGAACCCCAAGAATCCTTAAAGGCAAGGAGATGGTAGCTCTCATCTCATTTATGAGGAAAACAACCACATTGATGATTCAAAGGAGGGAAGGAGTGTCCAAACAATTATATAAATACAAGTTCATGGGGAGCCAAAAAGAAGAAGAAGTAATGCATTGTTATGCTTTCAAAATTTCTCCCTAGCAACCAAGCATACCATTGTGAAGATAATTCCACCATTGAGAATGTCTTCTATACTTCTTTGAGAGAGAAAGTGCTTTCAAAAGAGATTGAGAAAGGGAAATCCTTGTTGACAATTTTTTAGCACCATTGCTCAAACAATTCTCTTCAAGTGTCTTTGATACTTCTATTGTAACTCTTCTACATCAACAATCAATAAAGAGGATCCTTTTCCTATACCTTTTTTTATTTGTTTTTCTTTGTTAAACTTGTTTGTGTGCTATTTAGTGTAGTTTTAATTCAGTTTTTTTCATGCATTGCTTCCATTACTTTCAATGCTTTGTTTCTCCATGTTTGTCCACTAACAACTTCCAATTGTTTGCATTTTCCTTGTATGTAACAAACAACTCCAAGGAAGGTGTTTTGGGGACTCATAGTCAACAAGCACACCAATACAATATCCATATCATCATATTTCTTCGGAGGAGGAGGAGGAAGGTCTCTTGCTTTTCCAAGAGAAGAATCTCCATCAAAGGTCACATCCCTACATAACTTGATCTTCCTTTGGACTAATAGATATACACACATACATACATATACATATACATATACATATACATACATACATACATACATACATACATACATACATACATACATACATACATACATACATACATACATACATACATACATACATATATATAAATAATATATAATTATATATAATATATATATATAAATATATATATATATATATATATATATTATAGATATAGATATCGATATAGATATATATATATAGAGATAATTTTCACAATTCCCAACAAACATACCTTTCTTTCCGGTGGCTTCCAACTTGTTCCTCTTATCCTTGAGCACATGAAAGTATACAAGACAACCAAATATCCTGAAATGACAAATTTCGAGCTTCATTCTTGTGAACATTTCTTTAGGACTCTTGATATCCAAGGCTTGATGAGGAACCCTATTTTGGACATAGACCATTGTATTTTTTGCTTATCCCCGAAGGAAATTTGGTGACTTTTGATCATGCATCACGGCTCAGGTAACTTCCACAATTGACTTGGACTTTCTTTTAACCACTCCATTTTGCTCAGAATTATAGGGTACAATTGTTTCCTTCTTAATACCTTCCTTCTTGGAGAAGTCAATGAACTCATTTGAAATGTACTCTCTACCATTGTCAAACTTGAAGACCTTAATTTTCTTCCTTGTTTGATTCTTTATCAATGCCTTGAAGTCTTTGAACATATAAAAATCCTTTTCCTTGTGCTTCAAATGGTAAATACATGTTTTTCTATAGAATTCATCAATGAATATGATGTAATAGATATGGTCACCAATATAATGCATTGGCATGGGTCCACAAATATCAGAATAAATGAGTGGAAGAATATCATGATTTGCTTGAACACTAGGCATCCCAGAGACTAGCTTCTTCAACTATGGTAGGGCATCATAATGTAGATGTGCTAACATGCGGTGCCATAACTCACTTTGGTGATTGGTGTCATGCATCATTACAAGTAAAGGTATCTCATTAACTCTATGGAGTCCTTAAACTCTAGATCCCAATGTGAAAGCATCCCTCATGCAAGATTCCTTAGGCCAAGTGAGGAATTCCTCCTTTATGAAAGCTACTCTCATGCCTTTATCATCCAAAGCAGAAATAGACACTAGGTTATTGTTTAGTTCAAGAACATACATAAAATCATGAAGAATGATAGATTACCTAGAGTAAAAATCAAATTTGACAAAACCAAATCCTTTCCTAGATATGTATAGTTATCCCCAAGAATGATCTTCAAACCTGTCTCCCTCTCATCTAGATTTCAGAGGGCTTCCTTGTATCCAGAGAAGTGTCTAGAACCCCCACTATCTACCAAAAAACTATCATGCGAATATAGAGGAGAAGAACTCAAAAGAGCATAAATAAGAATATATTTAGATTGACTTGTAGTTATATTCTTTTCATACCTTGAATTTATTTCTCTCTTTTGAGGATGATATCTTAATTCTCGATCAATAGGTGTATCTCTTCTTATTTAATCATCTCGCCTTCTTCTATCATCCCCTCTTATTTTATCATTTTTTTATTATTCCATCATTGAACTTACTATTGTTGAAGCCATGATTGTTGTTGTACCTTGATCTTGGAGCATTCCTCATTTCCTCAAAAATCTTGAGCATAGTGGCCAAACTTGTGACAATTGTAGCATTCAATATTTGACATATATTATCTCTCCTAATTATCTTATTGGAATCCTTGGGAGTTGGTGCAAAATTACTTTTATTAAATGGACCTCATTCACCTTTTATTTTCTTATCTTTAGTGCCACATTCAGAAGGCTCTCAAACTTCATGCTTTCGAATTTTCCCTCAATCAATCATCTTGGTCTCCTCTTGAGTGCATTTACCAATGAACTCATCAAATGACAAGAATACATTATTGCTGCTTAGAGTAGTAATGAAGGTCTCCCAAATAGGAGGAATACCTCAAAGAGTGACCAATACCAACTCCCTATCAAATACTTGTTCATTGGAAGCTTGTAATTGATCCCTTAAATGAGATACCCTCATGATATAGGATTGCACAAATTCTCCCTTGTTCATCTTTATCACTTTGAGTTGATCTTTTAAAGAGAGGATGTGATTCAAGTTTTTGACCTCATACATCCTGACCAGCTTGTCATACATATCCTTAGATGCCTTCAAGTTACCAACATGAACAAGCAAATGATCTTGTAAACTATTAATAATAATTTTATTAGCTTTGAGATCACCTTTCTTGTACCTATATTTTATAGAAGCATAAGCATTCATTTGAGGCTCAAGTACCTTTCCTTACACATACTCAAAAACATCATTTTCATCTAGCATAACTTCCAACCTGATATTCCAAGAAGCAAAGTTATATGATTCACCCAGCTTCTAATTCTCCTTGGAGTAATAGGTATACATCTTGACCAAACCAAATAGGCTCCTTCAACTTCTTTCAAGAATGATTGCTCTTGTCTCTTGTTTCCTTGGGCTTGTCTTCACCTTAGCTCTGAAACCATGTTAATTTTTCCATTGTTTTATGTTGTTACAATCACTTTAACCCAATTCTTATATTTCATTAGCAATATTTAAACACAGTTTAATATTTCAATTATTAATAGAAATTGTAGATAGAATAGTAAATGCAATGAATAATAAGAGACACTAGATTTGGTCAAAGGCCAAGGAAGAAAACCCCATAAGGGGGAAACCCTTTCAAATTCTTCTTCTTATTAGATTGTCATAAGGTGTTCAACAAAGAGAGATTATGATGTTCCAATTCATGAATCCAGAGGCTATCCATCAAAACCAACCATACAATATCCAAGAGATGAACCCAACAACATTACTGGTCAGAATGAAAGTCCCAAGCCTATGGTCAATGATCAAGATATACAGTCAATTTTTATCAAAATGTTGAGTCACAGTCACATGGAACCAATGACCACACAAGCAGTTTCAACTCTCCATTCACATGAAGAACCCTATATGCGTTCAACTATAGCTGATATTTTCCTGTTCCAACCCTGCGACCTTAGACCAAAAACCTTAATCCACTTCGGACCTGTATGAACTAATTATCTGAACCAACCTCAGACCTATGTGAGCCAATCCAAAGAAGAGAGAAGAAGAAAATGCTTCATAATGATTTCCAAATGAGGTTCACTTGACTTGTATCTATAGGCTTCCAAGGGTGTCCAATTTCTCTTTTGGACTGAGTTGTCTTCTTGTGCACATGTGGGTTTCAATATTAAAAATACATTTTTCCTCAACCAAATTAAATTCTTCCGAGGGCTAGGAGGGTTCTTTATTGAGGAGGAAGGTTATCCAAAGGAGGGAATTTTTCCTTGAGCTACCAAATTAACAATTTTGTGATCTTAATGAAGTCATTTCTAAAGATGTTGCTTGTATATTGTTCACCCTCACACTTGAAGTTTGAGTTAAACTATGGTGCAATAACTTACCATCTACTTCAATTCATTCATTTGAATAACATTACAAGAATATTCATCAATCCTTTGACAGGTATGATTACCGAGATGTTTCTAAAAGAATTAATCAACTTAGGATGAAGCTTGATGAATCGATAGAGGAGGTTTCTAATAGATTTCTTCACCTGTGTTATGAGTTTCCTAAAGAAGACGTGCATTAGGATTTCTTCAAAGAAAAGTTCCAGCAATTGTTTCACACTCCTTAAAACAATCTGAATTTGATTCCTGGTTAATAATGTTCTCCCAACTTTTATTAATTATGAGACACCTCCAATCTCAAAGGATTAACCTACTGTTATTTTTGTCCCCTGTCCTCCTCCCTTTTCATTGCCTAGCAAGGTTGTCTTTGGTGCTATTGTTGAAGTTGAGAAATCTGAAAATAAGATTGCTAATCCCTTCATCCCATCCTCATTTTATCTATTTGCATGAGAAAACTTTGAATCTTCTAATAAATCCATGGAGCCTAAGGTGATTATTGATCCCTTGATTCCTCAAGATCACTAAAATTTTGAATATGATATCATGGAAAATAGCATTTATTTAAGGGATACCTATCATCTTATGTCATCTACATCTCTTTACCCTTTTTACCTTTATTCGCTTGATGAATTTGGTCCAATGGTTATTTCTTTAGACACTCTCAGTTCTCAATCTATTGGTCTAAGTTTTGATTTGGTACAAGGTATCCATATTCCACAAGTAGATGGACATGGGTGTGAAGATTATTTTAATCCCTCTTCCCTCTTTCAAAATCCTCCATTTCGATATGTGGTTCCTTCATTCTTAATGGATTTAGAATCTAGTGATCTCGGTGGTCAATTAAATGAAATCAAGATGCCTAATACACCTAAAGCCTTGAGCAACCGTAATTTTTATGAAAATGACTCTATTGATATATATATATATATGGTGATGGATGCTTAAATACACCAACTGACTTCTTGATTTCTCAAGAAGGCTTATATTTGAAAGATTTAAATATAGAATTTGTTCTAGCCAAAGAAGATTCTATTATGGACACTTCTTCCTCAACTCACTTTCCTTCATGTCCTACTGGTTGTAATGAATTAACTTGTGATGAAAATATGCCATGTTCTTCGAATTCACAATCCAATGAGCATAATTTTGAATTCACACAAGGAATTGAGGTCATCTATGATGAATAAGAAATCAATGAAATCATAGAGTATCCATTTTGTTCCTTACAATCTCGAGTCTGGCATGAAGATAATTCCTTTTTTTAGATTTCTTGTGAGATTTCTCTGAGCTTTATGCAATTAGAACAATCTTGTGACTTGAGTAATTTATTTCTTGAAGCTATAAAATCTGATCAAACCGATGATGTAGATGGTTTCCATCTCGATAATAGTGATCTTGTTGACTTAACTGATAGTATTTGTCCACTTTCAATTTTTTATCTAACTCGGATCTCAAAATGTAATTATTCAACATTTGAAAGTTTTGGTATTTATCAGGGATTCGAGGCACTTCAACTTTTGTTGATGGTTATGTCAGGTTATTATGATCCTGATGAGATCCCTAAACCATTTCAGATCTAGATTCTCTTGCAAAATTCTTTTATTTGTATCATTTCATTGGATCAAACTCATTCTTAATAGATCTTGGGTTTTGTTGAGACAATTTTCCTAATTTTCAAGATTGGGTTTCAAGTCAGATAAAAAAATGTTTTATTTTAAAACATCATCATGTAAACCTCTTGCATTGATCTCAGGATCATAATGTACATATTTCGTGGATGTATAGATATATGAAGCCTATCATTTTGATTATAATGACAAAGCTTATCGTAAGTCGAAAACTTCAAGTATGTCAAATGATTATGTGAATGATCAACTCCTCGTAATTCTTGTGAATGTTGTGATGCTAATAATTTTCTTTCTACCACAATCTATTATTTTGAGTGTTAGTCAATGCATGAATTATTTGGTGAATCAAATTCCTCATCTTGATAGATTAATTTTCCAAGCTTACAAAAAGGTTGAATTTGTGAAACTTCTCAAATCAATCCATCTCCATTTTCATATAATGGAGAATGTTATGCCCTAACCAGTCCATCAAATCATAACATTCGGTCTATCTCATATCATGAAACTAATATTTTTATCACTAGTATATCTAATGACAGCTATTTTACATCAATTGATATTCATGGTTTATCATCTCATTGTTTAGATACTTGTCAAGCAGTTGAGCCACTTTAGCCTTTGTTTATGGTTATGTCATGTTCTCACGATATTGACAAGGCTTCTGAACATGGTCAGATAAAATTTCTCTCACAATATTCTTTGTTTAATCCAATTGGGTTGCTTGAAAATTCATCTTCTCAAGAATGTCAAGGTTTTTAAGAGGATTTTTTGAATACCATGAACGAACACAGATGAAGGTACATTTACAAGAAGATTTCAAGGTTTGTATCATTTTGAGCAAAAAGGTATGATTGCAAGCAAGTTATTTATGGCACAAAAAGAAAGACATTCAATTTTCTATGAAAACTATTTAAGTTGTTATCTTTACTTTTACACATTGCTTTATGTTGTTTTTAGTCACTCGCATCATTGTACTTGCAAGTTGGGAGAAACTTTTGTGGTTACATTAGCTAGGTTAGGTAAGGAGTAGGTTTAGTTTCATTCTACTTTATCCTTACTTCCACCATGTGTTTGCTCTCCATTTAGTCTTCTTGTTTTTGTCTCACATGCTGCTTTTCGGTTCAATTTTCCACCGAATTCATTTCTTTTGATCTTGTTCTCTTGTTTTCATGTCTTTTCCTTTGCATATTGTTAATAGGACCATGCATGGAAACTGCTCTTGTTTCACTTGAAAGACAATGTGGCAAAGATTTGAAAGGGAAATTTGGATGATGAACGACACTTGACTACTTTGTGATCCCCTTATTTATTTGGGACTACACATCTTTTAAATTCAATTATGTTTGAATGGAAAATATGATTCATTCAAATGGAAAGATATAAGCAGAACCTTGATGCCCTTATCTATTTTAGGATCTTCATTCCTTGATTCAATGTGGTAATTTAATGATGTTTTTCTTGTTGATCCAATCGAATAGAGAAGGGAAATGAGAAAACTAACAATGAGCATATCAATTTCATAGCTATATAATATTCTCTGAAGGATTGACCTCTCTTTATCTCGATTAGTCGAGAACCCTCTTCTATCCCAACAATATGAACATAAATAAAATTCCAATGGTCATATTGAAAATAAAATAAAGGTGAAATAAGAGAAAAGTTTCCTGCACAGAGAGGTGAAGCAAGCAACTTCACAAGGGTTCTGGATAGGCTCATGGCAACAAATTAGTGCTTCTTTTCCTGAATTGACTCCATTGGGTTACTGAACATGCCTTCTAGAAGTGTAGAAACGCCATATATTAGACTAAAACTCTTAACATCTTAAAATTGTGAATATATGCTATCCTTCCCCTGGATCAAAATAATTGAGATATTGTAAGCCTTTTAAATGTGTTTAGCCAAGAAAGGGGATAGGAGAGGCTATACTTATAACCAAGATAAATGGGAAAGTTGAGGTGGTCCATACAGTAAATCAATACTTCCTGAAAGACTAAGACTTTGTGCTCAAAGGTGGACCTAAGAAGAGAAGTTAGATTTCTTCCAGTGTGTCACCATTTGTTTTCGTTGTGACAAGCCTCCTTCATCGCTTCATGATTGGTTGATATTTTAAGACTTCTCCTGAGATTTTAATCATCAAAACCACTTGCTTAGACATGCATATATTTCAATGTATTCGCGAGCACACCTCTCTCTTGCAAGCTCAGTAGTTAATATTTACCTCTAACAAGCATTGTGAAATCCCTGAGGACATGTTTACATAGCCTCTTGAAATAGAGCATGTGTAGTCACTAGTAACAGTGACTGCACAGTCCTTGGTAATAGGACTTGTACAACCCCTACCAATAGTGCATGTGTAGTGTCTAGCGACATTGCACTGCACAATCCATGACGATGTTCAATGCACAATTCTAGTTGACAATCCCCCCCACTGATAGTTGCAAGTGTACCATCATCCAAGTGACTTTTCTTAATTGTTGCTTTTGTGCACCTTTGTTTTCACAAATCTCACTTTCACTTTTTTTACTGTCATTTTTTATTTCTTTCACTTTCACAAGCGTATTTTTTTCTTTCTCTTTTCTTTAGCATGTGCCACTTTCACTTTCTTTAGCTTTTGCAAGTGTCGTTTTCACTTTATCTTACTGTCGCAAGTGTCACTTTTAATTATTTGTACTCCTTCATGTGTTGCACCTTATTACATCACTAGAGGCATCCCTAGCACACTCTTGTTCATTAGTTGGCACTATCCATCATAAGAATATGCATTAGACACTCTCCCACATCTCAACACACTTTTTGATTGCATTTAACACTTGTGTCATAATTTTTCATCTAGGTGTTGCAAGCTATGTTCCAGCTATCGCAGTTAGAAATAAGTGTAGATTTTCTATCATTTCAAGGAATGCAAGTTGATTTTGGGTATTTCATTCTTTGGATCATGTTGATGTTATACAAGTGTGAGACCACTATTTTAGGACTTGTTTGCATGTATTTTTCTTTCTTGTATTATTGATCCCACACTTAATCATTTTCAGAGCTTTCATTGTCTTTGCAACTTTTTAACCTTTCTCCCTCATGGAACTGTGCATTGTGTAGTCTTAAGTCATAGTGAAGCATCCTATGCCTCTTGAACTATGCACCGCGCAGTCCTAGAGGAGAGTCTACCTCAATAATCTAATAAGCAACCTTAAATTGTTGAACATCACTTTGGTTTCCTATCCCTCTCAATTATGTAGTTCAAGGTGTCTCCCACCCTAGATTGCGCACTTCACAATTACAATGGGAAGTGGGCCATTCATGTGTCACTTTCATGCCCAACTGCATAGTCCCCCAAGCTTCCTATTCATTTATTATGCATTGCATAATTATAGTGTGCAGCATTGTCTCCTTTTCTTCCTAACTTTCTTAAATGCACAATCCCTTCACCTAATGGATCTCCTACTGCACATTGCACAGTTCTAATGAATATTGGGTCAAACCCTCAACTGTGAAATGCTTGGAGTCTTCCCCTAATTCACTGCACAATGCATATTCACAACAACTAATCTTGTCCCTCTTGCTAACTAAATGCCCCATTGTGTAGTACCTTTCCATATTTTGCCTCCTACTACGCATTTATTTACTTATTATTCTATTTTATGATGACCCCTTATTCTTCTTGCCAGTAGCCTCTAGGATCTAGAGAGGCTAAAACTCAATCTCCTTTTGCTTCTAGAAATGGACATTACAGTCCCACATTCCCAAATTTTTCTTGTCCTCTAGTAAATCACATCCAATACCATAATCTGACACAAACTGATGGAAAGCTTTGGCAACAACTTGTTGCACCATATGAAGGTTTCTCCCTGGTGTGGTTAACTCTTCATGATGGTCCATCTACTTCATGATCTGTTTTATTTTTATGGAATCACCTGTTATTGTTTCAATCCTCTTAGCTCTATATCCCCTTCCTATATGATTTTGCATCTCCATCCTAAGTATTCTTAATTTGTTATTGCAGACCTAATGTAGGAAAATCGAAATTTTCCTACGTCTTCAAACTATCCAATTTTGAAATGTCAATACTCTACCAATTGGGGTGCCCATACAAAATTTCCTTGCTAACCTTTAACGCAAATCCAATCTTCAAAAGCATTTTATAACCCTTTATCTATACCCACGATCTCATAAAATATGCTCTGATGCTCTATGGAGCAATCATGATTTTCTACAACATGTTTCCAATCCAACAAAATTTGAACATGATTATTCCCAATCGATCAATGCCTTGATTTCAATGATTTACAAAGGTTTGATTTTTTCAATTAGGAATATATGCATGGGACGTTATGAGAGAACATCATCAGATCCAGGTGCCAAATATCCTCTCTCAACCTGTAATATTTCTCAATTTACAACATTTTAGTTCCAGTGCTATGAGTGCCTTTGGAAAATTTGCAACCACCGCAATATCACAATAACAGATGATTTCAAGTTGTTGAAGGTTGGGATAAACACATTCACCAAATGATACCTTATCTAATATTTATATGTTACACAATTGCAATATGTTGCTAATCCAATAGAGTTTGAACACGGTTCTTCCCAATCACTCAATGCCTTGATGTCATTGATTTACAAATGTTTGATTTTTTTAATTATGGATAGATGTGTGGGAATTTATGAGAGAACCTCATTAGATTTGGGTGCTAAATATACTATCTCAACTTGCAATATTTCTCAATTTGCAACATTGTAATTCTAGTTCTATAAGTGCCTTTGGAAAATTTCCAATCACCACAAGATCATAACAAGAGATGATGTCAAGTTGTTGAAGGTTGGTACAAAGACATTCACTAAATGATACCTTATCCAATATTTGTATGTTACACAATTTCAAGCGTGTGAACCTAATCATGCAATATTTTTCACTTTCACCCTCAATAGGGCTTTTAGAAGGAACATTTTGTAAGGAACATTACAAGACTTCCAACCAATTCAACCATATAATGGATTCTAGCAAACATTTCAATACAAGGCAATGTATCAGCCACAAATGTTTCAGGTTACTTAGGTTATCGATCGAAGCCAACAAAGTTTCTAGTAAAGAGCTTCCTATATAAAGATCCTTCAAACTGTTTAATTGTCCAATGTCACTTGTAAAATCCTTTAACTTTTCCAAATCCAAATATAACTTTTGTAGGTATTTTTTATGTGAAAATTATAAAGGAAATACTTCTATATTTTCCCAATCCCTAAGATCAATGTATTCATTCACCAGTAAACAGAGATGCCACTTTCAATAGTCATCAACCAAAGATAAACAAATATAATGAAATGATGTTTAGTTCATAAGAAAATTCAAAACAAATACATCAATTCCCACTTTCAGAGGATACACAAACCATTATATAGGAAAATAGGGTGTTCCTATAACAATGGACTAGTAGAACCACAACTAGCCATCGTAATTTGTTCATTAAATCGAGTAATTTTCTCACAGTCTAGAATCATAAAATATACACACCAAATCCATAGTCAAGGAATAATAAAATTTCATTTCATTAACATAATTATGTACATACATCTACTCAGAAACTCTCATTCCCCTTTGTGGATTGATTTCACATTCATTTGGCCATTAGATTTTCTCTTAGGCTTACAATGATAAATAGAAGTTAGAAACAAAGTAGATTTTTCTAGATCCTAAAATCACTCCATGATTTATTCCCTAAATATATCATGCCCCAAAAGGTAGATTCTCTCACTAAAATTATTATCTATTCAACCTTATCTCTATGAGGATCACATCCTCTTATCCAATCTTATCTTCTAGACTATGACTTACCCTCTTTGGAAATTCATTTATCAATTTAGAAAATATAATTACTTACATCAAGGAATTAGAATTCCTTCTCAAATATCAAAAGGGCTTGGAAGCTGAGATGCTCTTGCATCAGAGTCCCAAGGTAGAAAACTTAAGACCTCCTAGTCATAAGCCTTTGATGAACCAATCCTCATGGATCCCAAACCATGTGTTTAGCCGATAATCGTCTATAGTTCTCCTCAATTCTCTAGGCCTCCAAATTCTATGTTGGAGTTGTCCACTTGCCTTGCTAACGTAAAGCCTCTCCATCAATTGCACTTTGTTGCTAGTTGTCCTTCTCCTCTCATTGTAACTTTTGTTGGAAATCCTCCTCGTTAGCATCCATAACTTGTCAATTCCAATGTCCAAAGTCTATGCTTGGCTAAATCTTACTATCCATTTTCGCTTGCTGCATATTCGCCTCATATATAACAGTTACAAGACTCTTACTAAATTCTAATTTAAATATCTCCTTTATGATTTGTTGATCATGTTTTGCAGCTTCCTTCTCACTATTGTCTTTCAATATAATTTCCTCTTCTTCCATCTTCGGTTTTACTTATTGAATATGCACCCTTTAATTTTCTTAACTCTCCTCTAAGAAGTCCAATTCTTCAAACAAATTAGTAAAATTACCTTGAAATAAATTTGTAGCCTCCATGTCATATTTAGCATGTGTATCCTCTACCAACCATTCCTCTAAGAGATTTTCTTCTTCCTCGAAATCTACATCTATTTCCCTTGGAGTAAGACCTTCATCATTCTTTACGAGCATTGCATTTATATGATGTTCTTCATTATTTTCCTCCTTTTGCTTGTCTTTCTAAGCCAACTATGTCTTGTTCACTGTAGTAGCAGGTTCCTGCAAATGTCCTTTAATAATCATATTACAAAATTGTGTATACATTTCAATTATACCTTTATTAGATTGTGTTACCTCATCTTCCTTCATCATAGGATTTTGGTAATGTCTTTCTTCAATGCTTTGTAAAGAAACTCCTTCTTTTGCACTTGTAACAGAATTCATATTCTAACTTTCCTCTGTCTTTGTGATAGTTGTAAATTGTTGTCCATCTTCATCAAAACTTCAAACCATGCTCAAATTATTAGATTTAAAATCATCAAGCTCACTGGCCTCTTTTGATGTTTTAGACATCAAATCCTCATGTTGATCTTAACTTCCACAATAGCTCATGAGACTTGAAGTAATTCCCTTATTCTCTTCATCCTCTTCTCCAAAGATATCTCCTTGCTTTGGTTCACATAAGTGAACCAATTCTTCCTTCATTTACTTATGTTTAAACTTAGTTACTAATCTGAATTGGATCCATGAAGATTCTTCACAGCACCATGCCTGTATCAGATCTGGACAAACTTTGAATTCAAGAGCACAAAGCGATCAAAAAAACCTCTGAACAATGGTAGTTGGCAGCCAATGTGGAACGACAAGGACCTCAGTCAAAGTGCGCTGACCAAGGCCCATGGAGACCACGCAGGAGGCGAAACTAGCACCTAGGAAGCCTGGATCGGGAAAAGGAGGCAGTTGTGCATTGCTGGGAAAAACCCCTTGAGAAGGAGAGGCCCCCAGTGCTTGGTCACATGGAAGTTGGGAAAAATGTGGGGAAAAGCGCTAAAGGCTAAAGGCAAGACCAGCTCTCCAAAACCAGCGGTATTTATCGTGGGCACCCTTGGGCGGTAAGCAAAATTAGAGAAAAATGAGTGATTCCACTTAGCGCTTGACACATGGCAAGCGGAGGAGAGAGAAAACCACCACTCATTGCACGCTAACGGTTGAGCAAGTCAACCACGCGAAATGAGTGAATAGCGTCAGATCTGGGGGCTCCAGATCTAACGACTGAGAACGCGCCAGATGAAAGAAATGGATTTGACAGGGGATTAAGCCGCGATACATAAGGATTTGAGGTCTGGTTTGACTATGGAGCTGGAAAATGACTCATTCCACGACGCAATTGAAAAATCGAACTGACGGGGAAAATCTGGCACAGTTCGTAGGAAGACAAGTGGCCACTCCATGTGAGCCGATGACAACGACGCGGAGGCAGGGAATTCCAAGCGAGCAGCAGCAGGCGATCCAACGGAGGAAGAAGAGGAATCGAACAATCATGAGATTGATCGTATTTAAAGCCATGAATAGAGACAGAGAACAGGGGATTTCAAGAGAGAACACCAAGAGGAAGAACTAGAGAGAAGAAGACGAAGACAGAGAAGCGAAAAAAGACAGTGAAGCAAAGAGCAGAAGAGACAGAGAGCCGAGGTAACCTGCAGCATAAGGCATCCTCGAGTAATCCCTAAGAGGATCTGTCGGGAATCGAGCACCACATTGGCCTCCTCCCATTGAAGACCAAAGAGGTCAAGAGCTGGTAAGGCAAAGAGTCTGTGTACTCTAGTGGCTTGGGGAATCCAAGAACCACCCTGCCAAGCAATTCTGTTTTAGGAGAAGACTCAAATTGAGCTCCTCATTGTAATTCTCTGCTTTAAAGACACAATTAAAGAAGGCCACCACTGAAATTTGGACCAGAGATGTAGCCCTGGAGGATAGGGTGAACTCCTTGTTAATTTTTTTTAGTTCTTGTATTTGCTTACTGTGTTTCTCTGTTGTTTTCCATTTTCTAGTGTCTGTGTATTTTGCAATCTGATCGATCCATTGCCTAAAATAACATAAACACACACCAGCACATGAGTTTGTAATACCTTCATTCAATAATTAATTAACTGAGGCCACTCAAGGGTGATTATTAGATCAAGTGGTATCAGACCTTTAGGCTATCAAGGTTAGACAAGCTTGTGTTGGTTTAGCTATTGAATGCTCACTAGATCAAAGCTCAAATTAGGAGAAGGAGAGTTGGTCGAAACTAATCCTGAAATTGGGAGAACCTATCCTCAGAAGACAATGTTAGAGGAAGGTTCAATGGGACCAAACCCTCAATTCATAGAAATTTTCCTAGCCATAAAGTCCATGGTAGAAGAAATGTATAGGGACTTTAGAAAGCATAAGGATGAAGATTCATCGGGCTCTAAGCAAGAGAAAGGAGAAGATGAGTCTCACTTCCATGACCACTCAAAAGGAAAAGGGAAATAGGAAAGCTTTCTCACACCTCCTAACAGCCCTGAACACAAAAAGGAAGCATCTTTGATCAAACTAGATGTCAAATTTGATTTGCCTATATATGATGGAGAGCTAAACGCAGAAAAGTTGGACAATTGGAGTAGACAAATTGATGTTTATTACAAAGTATAGAACATCGATTCAAACAAGAAAAAGATTCAGCTGGCAAGCTTATGCCTTGGAGGCACTGCCTTGGTTTGGTGGGAAGGCAGAACCCAAGCTAACATGAAAAGACATGGTAAGACTATCTCTGTCTGGAGTGAGTTTGTTTCTACAATCAAAAAGCAATTCTATCCATTGGCCTATATGCAACAAGCCATGATGAGTTGGCAAACTCTTCGACATTTGAAAGGGAAAATTGTTCAAGGGTACACTCAATAATTTAGAAAGAAAGCATTGATTCTAGGAATCTCATTAGACTCACCAGAGACTCTGTTGAAGTACATTGGTGGTCTACACAGCTACATGAGGCACACCATCCTCATGTTTAATCGCACTAGTATAGATGAGGTATCTGTACAAGCTACTCATCTAGAAGCTAAAGGAAAGAATGGAAATCCAGAAATTGGGGGACCATCCCAACCCACTGCAAGCAAGAGCAAGGAGAAAAGAAAGAATAAGTGGAAAGCAAGGAAGGCTAACACTTCACATAAAAGAAAAGCTTCATGCACTCACTGTAAAAAGGACGGGCATGATGATGAGGATTATTGGATTCTACATCCAAAGCTGAGGCCTAAGAAGTTTGAGGGCAAGAAGAAGAAGACCGTTGCATCTATTCAGAAATATTTGGGGTCAAACTTGGGAGGTGAAACAACCATTGCAGCCACAAGTATAAAAGGTAAGAATTCTGAAGCATCTACTAGTAATTCTGCTCAAACTCTTATTGATGAAGAACATGAGAGGAAAAGGCATGAGCTTTTCCATATTCGATTTGTTTCCAAATATCAAAATATTGATACTTTGTTTGATAGTGGCTCACAAGTAAATTTGATTTCTGAAGCAATTGTAAAGAAATTGGGATTAGCAACTACACCTCACAATAAACCATACCCATTAGGATGGTTCAATGATAAAGCACAACTACAAGT